>MCJB01002736.1:117841-130341 GCA_002018475.1 Nicotiana obtusifolia | reverse complement strand
CAGCCTCTAACTGTTCATAAAAAAATTTTGCCTCTTCATTAGGAGCTTGTTCAACACTTTCATGGGGTTCAAACTCGAAGTGCATCCCAAAAGCATCCGCAACCATTTCATGGTATCTAGGATGTTAAACGTTATTCCAACCGACCTACTACTTTCACCAACAACTATGTTATAAAATACACCATCACTACCATCAACCTCTCCATGACTAGTCCACACAAAATAATTATCAATAAACCCTTTTTTTTATAAAGATGAGTCTTTACATTCTCCTATCCAAAAAAATGCAAACACTTGCACTTCACACAAGAACACATAATCATCCTTCCGATTTGAAATGGTTCAAGTGATATTGCATGCCTAATAAATTCATTAACCCCTCCTATAAATTCCTCCCTCAAAAACCGACGATTAGATAATTTCTATTTATACATCCAACTACGATATTCCATCTACAGAGAGAACAAATAAAATATATTTTATATTAATTTGAAAGTTCACATATATCACTAAATAAGTCCTTTTACAATTCAATTATAAGAAGTATTTTGAAAGTTCACATATATCCCTGAATAAGTTCTTAAAATAAGTGTAACGACCCGACTGGATTTTGAGAATGAGTGTCCCATTCGGTGGCTTAAGGTCTCGAGCAACTTCGTAATATGTATTATGACCTGTGTGTGTGGTCGAGTTTGGTTTTCAGATGATTCAGAATTAAATCGAGAGAGAACAATTATTATTTTAAAAGCTAAAATTAAAAGGGTTGACCAGAGTTTGAATTTTGTACAAATGACTCCGAAATGGAGTTTTGATGGTTCCAATAGCTCCGTATGGTGATTTTGAACTTAAGAGTCTGTCCGGATATTCATTTAGAAGTCCGTAGTTGATTTTTGCTTGAAATGGCGAAAGTTGAAAATGAAAGATTTGGAAGTTTGACCAGGAGTTGGCTTTTTTGATATCGGGGTTGAAATCCGATTATGGAAATTTGAATAGGTCCGTTATATCATTAATGACTTGTGCGCAAAATTTGAAGTCAATTGGACTTGATTTTATAGGTTTTGGCATCAAATGTAGAAGTTGAAATTCAATAGTTTCATTTAAGCTTGAATTGGGGTGTGATTCGTGATTTTAGTGTTGTTTGATGTGATTTGAGGCATCGACTTAGTTCGTATGATGTATTAGGACTTGTTGGTATATTTGGTTGAGGTCTCGAGGCCTCTGGTGGATTTCAGATGGTTAACTGAATTTAATTTGGATATTCTAGAATGTTTCGACGTCGTTTCTTTAAGAATAAGTGGTATCACATTAAGAAAATGAGCACCAAATTCAGTTTTGATTGATTCATTAGTTCCGTATTGATATTTCGGAGCCATAGCAAAAAGAATCATCGAATTCGGACAACGTATGGGAGAGTTATGCCCATTTCCGTGTCGGGATAAACATTTCTTGTCGTTAGCGTCCAGGGTAGCGTGGGCGCTATCCCTGGCTCTGAGACTTCTAGAAGTTCTAGAAACGGCGCCAAGGAAGCGCTGGCGCTACAGACATAAAACCCCTATAAAACGGGAGTTTTGCCATTTTTAACAAAAATAGAGTTGGGGAGCACTGTTTGGGTGATTTTCAGAGGGGTTTTTCACAAATTTGAACTAGGTAAGTGTTCTTTATCCTAAATTATTTATATATCATGATCCCATACTTATTTACAACATGAATCCGTGAAATTAATTGAAGAAAATCAGACTTTTGTAAAATCTTCCAAAAATTGTAAAATGAAGATTTGAAAGGCAATCCGATGTCGGAATTCGATAATTTTGGTATGGTTGAACTCGTATCAGAATGGGTGTCTGGATTCCGTGAATTTTTGTTGGGTTCTGAAAAGTGGGTCCCACGTTGACTTTTAGTTAACTTTTCCGAAAATGACTTAAAGTAAGTCTCTTTTGAATTGTGAATAATTTCTAAAACTCAAATTGAATTGTTGGTAAATAATAAGTTCTTTTAATGCACCATCGGCACGAGATTTCCACAATGGTTATACAAGTTATCTGGCATAGACTCAGTATGAGCAGTTGAACCCACATAGGGGTGCTATGAGTGTGATGATACTAGCATATTATGAGCGATTGTCCCAGACTTGGGAGAGATATATTACGTTAGAGCACTCAAGCCACGGGCTCCATTTCAGTTGCTACTCCACCTACATATTCAGTTAGGGGTGGAAGACAGGCGGGTAGAGGGCGTGCTAGAAGTGGAGGCCCGGCCGTTGATATAATTGCTATGAATTGGCTGAAGCCGTTACACCAGATGGTGTCGTTACACGTATGATTTAATTCATAATAGAGAAGCACTATTCTTATTTTGATTCGATTCCGATTATCGTGGTGAGACCTCCTTTCATGCTCCTTATATGGTGAGTTTGTGAATTTGCACTCTACTCCCGTGTTTATCCTTGTTGGGAGTCTTGATGGTGTTAGCCCGTGTCTATCATTTTTTTTTTGTACACTACTAAGGGCTATGAGTCTAAAAGTGACTTTCTATTACTCACTACAGTGGGTTTTGATATAACTTTCAGATAATTAATTACAAATTGTGAATTATATGCCCTACCAGTATAGGGGTTCATTATGTGTTATGATTTTGTTTAACGAAAGTTATATTAAAGAAGAAAGTGGAAGATTTTGATTGGCACAATGTGCATATTACTTGTGTTTCAGAACTGAGGACGAGATCCTCGCATTTTTATATGATTTGTTATGTATAAACCGGGCTACGAGCCGCGGTGAAAATTATAAGCACGAGATCCTTGAGATGAAAATTTATGTGTTTAAATTCTCCCTTGTGAAATTTAAATTTGTACTATAGTAGGAGTCATGCCTGTTAGGCTTATTTGAAAATTCTTGTATGAATTTATCTTTACATAATTTGCCAAATTCGTGTTGTAATTATTGAGTTTTAGCCTACGAGGTGAGTGCCCAGGTGACGTTAAATGTGACCGGTTAATTCGGGCGAATAATTATGAGGCATTCACGCCTCGCGTCTCGTTGTCAGTATTGTGAAGGTTTGAAACGAGATTTTTGTTTACACGAAGTTAAACGATGATGCTATAATTGGTTATGAACAACTATTATAACCAGAGATGTGGATATGGGCGTATGCATATTGCGATACGTTATGTGGTTGTGCCGTGTGAGCATAGGCACGAGTTGTTATAGTCAGCTGAGACTAATACCGTGTGTTCATATGAAAACCGGACCCTTTTGAATATGATTGGAGTGTAATAAAATTGGTTTTAAGGTTTTTAAGTGTGAATAGGAAAATTAATCTCAATTTGGGATGGTGTTGTCGAACCTATGTCGGTTGCGGTGACGTGGTATCACCCGCGAGTTTATGTGTAAGAGTACAATCAGCAATTTGATAACCTCAGAATAATTCTTAGCACATTTGAGGACAAACGTTTGTTTAAGAGGTGGAGGAAGTAACGACCCTACTTGTCATTTTGAAAATTAGCGTCACGTTCAGCTGCTTAAGATCTTGAGCAACCTCATAATACGTTACGACTTGCGTGTGTGGTTGACTTTGGTTTTTGGACGATTCAGGATCAAATTGGGAGAACAATTCTTATTTAAGAAGCTTAAAAGAAAGAGTAGACTATAGAGTCGACCTTTGGGAAAACGACTCCAGAATGGAATTTTGATGGTTCCAATAGCTCCGTATGGTGATTTTGGACTTAGGAGTGTGTCCGGATATTTATTTGGAAGTCCGTAGTTGATTTTGGCTTGAAATGGCGAAAGTTGGAAATGGAAGGCTTGAAAGTTTGACCAGGAGTTGACTTTTTGATATCGGGATTGGAATCTGATTCTGGAAATTTGAATAGGTCAGTTATGTCATTTATGACTTGTGTGCAAAATTTGAAGTCAATCGGACTTGATTTGATAGGTTTCGGCATCGAGTGTAGAAGTTGGAATTCGATAGTTTCATTTAAGCTTGAATTGAGGTGTGATTCGTGTTTTAGTGCTAGTTGATGTGATTTGAGGCATCAACTAAGTTCGTGTGATGTTTTAGGACTTGTTGGTATATTTGGTTGAGGTCCCAAGGGCCTCGGGTGGATTTCAGATGGTTAATGGAATTTAATTTGGATATTTTTAGAATGTTTCGATGTCGATTCTTCAAGAATACGTGGTATCACATTAATCAAATGAGCTTAAAATTCAATTTGATTAAAGCATTAGATTCGTATTGAAATTTCAGAGTCATAGCAAAAAGAATCGTCGAATTCGGACATCGTATGAGAGAGTTATGCCCTTGCTGTGTTGGGAAAAATTTCCCGTCGTCGCCAGCGTCCAGGGTAGCGTGGGGTGCTATCCCTGGCGCTGGGATTTTTGGAGTTATGAAAACGGCGCCAGAGGCAGCGGCCCACGCCACCTGTGGCGCTACATACCTAAACCCCTGTAAGACGGGGAGTTTTGCCATTTTTAATAAAAATAGAGTTAGAGAGCACGGTTTGGGCGATTTTTAGAGGGGTTTTTCACAAGTTTGAACTGGTTAAGTGTTCTATATCCAAAGGAGATTATATTTCATGAATCTATGGTTATATTCATCGTTTAAATCGAGTTTTGATGGAAGAAATTCAGATTTTTGCAAAATCTTTCAATAACGAAAATTTTAGATTTGGAGGTCGATTCGTTATTAGAATTTGATAAAATTGGTATGGTTGAACTCGTATCGGAATGGATGTTCGGATTTCATGAATTTCCGTCAGGTTCCGAGATGCGGACTCCGGGGTTGACTTTTCGAGTTGACTTTTAGAATAAAATTAAAAATCAACATATTATTATTCGAAATTATTTTCTATGAATTGTAATTATTTTATGTAATTAATTTGACTAGATTTGAGCCGCCCTGAGGTCATTTCACGAGAAAAGAGCATTTTCGAATATCGGCCTAACTCCGTTAAGGTAAGTATCTTGTCTAACTTTGTGCAGGGGAAACCACCCCTTAGGATTTGAGCTAATTGTGTCATTCGTGTTATGTGAAGGTCGTGTATGCGAGGTGACGAGTGAGTACACGACCTATATGTGGTATTTGACCGGTCTGGACTGTAGGCTCCATGCATGTAACTAATTGTAACTATTGTTCCATGACTACATCTTTTGTATTAGAATTGTTTGTACGTGCTTTACTTGAAATTGTTTGCACATGTTCCATCTTTGTTGTCAAGATCACCTTATATGCCAATTGTTGATTTTAACCACTCGTTGAATTTATGCTTTACCTGCTACATGCCTTAATTGTCAATTGATGCTCATAAAATGTGTCTTGGCTTATGGATTGTCATTTCCTTGCTATTTGATTTAGTGAGCTATAGTGTAGCCTTTTTAATTTGTGACTTCTTTTTGTAGCCTCGTTATTCCTTTTGACTTTGTGGTATACCGTAGTTGATTGTAAATTGGTTGCTTAATTTATGTTGTTGTTAGAGCGGGTTGCACGCCGCAATGGATTTTGTTTTAAATTTATATTATTGGAGCGGGTTGCACGCCGCGACGGATTTTATTTTAAGTTTATATTATTGGAGCGGGTTGCACACCGCAACGGACTTTATTTTAAGTTTATATTGTTGGAATGGACTGCACGCCGCAATGGATTTATTTTAAGTTTATATTGTTGGAGCGGGTTGCACGCCGCAACGGATTTTATTTTAAGTTTATATTGTTGGAGCGGGTTGCACGCCGCAACGTATTTTATTTTATGTTTATATTGTTGGATCGGATTGCACGCCGCAACAAATGTAAAAATATGAAATTATTGCGAAAATTAAGGTTAATTCCCATTTGTGATTCTCATGATGTATTTCACGCCAGGACAGTTACTGTGATTTCTTAAATCACCTTATTGTATTTTGATTATAATTAATTAACCGTCAATACTTAAAAATGGAATAATATGGACTTCATGTGTGAGTCATGCATTCTATGTGATATGTTAAGTTGCTGAAAAATTTAGCATATATAAATAGAAGGAATTTTCAAGTTGTTCCACTTGTGTGTCTTTCAAAAATACAACTCATATCTTATTCGAAGATCTACTAATTTAAATGGTGATTATATTTTACTCTAATTAATATCTCAACTTCCTCATTATCTTATTGTCGTGTAATTTATGTGAAAAATTGTTCTTACGTTTTACTTTTATAAATCTCATATTATTCTCATTAAAATTTGATTGAATTTCTTGAGTTGTATAAATACAATATTATATTGGATCTCATATATTTCTATACTAAACTAAATTAATATTCTATTTGCACAACCTCTCCATTATTTTACCTTATTTAAATCCTATATTGGCTTAATAACTCATTTGACGCTTTACTATGTTCAAGTTGGAATTGTGTTAATTGTGTATCATTTCATGGTAAGGACGAGAGTAAATGTACGAAGGATGATGCCGTGCCATTTTTATATTATATTTGTACTCTGACTGTGTTGTTGCTAATTGCTTGATTGTTTGCTCGATGAGATTCGTGTTCTCATTATTTTCATTATTGAATTGGATTGGAAATTCTTCTAGTATTGGTCTTGCAATGATACTATTTCCTTGTTGGCTTCATGTAACATATTGTACATCTTTATATGTCTGGTAGGTGTCTTGACCTGGTCTTGTCACAACTCTACCGAGGTTAGACTTGATACTTACTGGGTACCGCTTTGGTGTACTCATACTATGCTTCTGCACATATTTTTGTGCAGATCCAAGTACCCTAGAGTTATTGATATTATTGTTAGTTAATCGAGCATTGTTGTGGAGACTCCAGATATACCTGTTGTCGCGTTCGCAGACCTCAGATTCACCTTCTAATGTTTTCATTGCACTGTTGATTCTATTCTGGAACAATTATATTTAGAGATTTTCTAGTAAATTTTGTAGAGCTTAAGACTTGTACAACCGGTTTTGGAATTGTATGAAATTTATATTTCAGATTATTCCAGATAATTGGTTTCTTTATTTCCATTCAAACCGAACTGTTCAAAATGACTAAAATTATTCTAACGTTGGCTTGCCTAGCAAGTGAAATGTTAGGCACCATCACGGTCCCGAAGCTGGGAATTTCGAGTCGTGACAGTATCGTACCGTAGCGATTTTTAGATTTCTTATAATAAAACAGTAGGTTTTTATATAAAACTATAACCATACCGATAATTAGGGTAGGTTTTTTATTTTATGAAAATAAACCGAAAAAATACCGAACCGTACAGAATAAATTAATATATGAAAAATATATTTATATATTAAGTTTAAAAATAATAAATCATTAACTTTTTCCTTCGGCCTTGAAATTATGAAAACGATTGCAAACCAACAAGTAATTAAACTCACAATCCTAATTCCCAAACTTATTATGCTACTCTTATTGAAACTTAATTATTTCCAACATATTCACTAGCAAGACACAAGGTATTCCAGCAATTATCAGTAGCAAAGTATAATGTATTGAATATGTTTCCTTTCGTATGATTTGAATTTATCTTTTTGAATATTTAATCTTCTATAGACTTTCTTGAGTCCGGCTTGGTTAATCTCTTTCCACTCTTGTGATTTTTATTTTTTTTAATCTTTGCTTAGTTTCTATGATGGATCTATACTCTGACTATCTTTCATGTTCTCTTAATTCATCACCCTTTAAACAGTAAAAATATCCAGAGAGTTTTGCAAAGTCCCATAAAAGTATGTATGTTATTGCATTTTACTTATACTAGTGACTTTTACATGAAATTAAAAAAAAAACTAAAAATTAAACGAACCATACCGATACCAAAGAGACCGACATGATTGGGACGGTTTCAAAAAGACTAATTTTGATTATACATAATAGAATAACACGAAAAAATAGTATGGTACAAATTTTATAAAATAATTGGTCGAACCGAACCATTAACATCCCTAGTAGGAACTATAATATAAGGATTATTCATGGAGAAATAAAGTAAACAAATAGTAGTCAAATACTACATTAGTTAGTAAATTTGAACAGTGAAATAAAAAAAAATTCTTGCACTCTAATAAATAACTTTATTAGTGCAATCAAATTAAAAAATGTATACATAAAAAATGGCAATAAAGAGGGAAACTCAAATACTCAACGTACCTAACATAAGAAAAGACAATAAGTACTTAAAATAGCGGTAGACTTTACAGAAAATTGATCTGAAAAGAAAATATTCTTTTGATAATTTGAATAAATTAGAATCACAGTTCAGAAAAAAGGAATTAAAAAAATACAAAAGTATCATGTAGATAGGAGTGATATTTTTAATTTTATTTTGTGTCTCACACGACGTACTGACACTAGTTGTATGAGGCATCTTTTTTGTCTCACAATTTTATGGTCCCAGAATTTTGTGGACCCAGATGTGTAAGATATGGGTCCACAAATGTGTGAGATAAAAAGAAGCCTCACACAACTAATGTCAGTTGTGTGAGGCACACTGTAAAATCACTCGGTTGCTATAAATTAACGCTCGAATGATGTACGTGGCACATAATTCTAGATATAATCCTATTAGGATGTGGGTGTTAGTCGGTTCAGTTCGATTTTGAATGTTATTAGTTCCACATCTTAGTTATCAGTGAATATAGTAAACCAATAACCGAACAATACAATTTTAATTATCGGGTATTGGTTAGTTGGTTATTGATCGGATAAATCATTAGCAAAATTGGACAAACAAAATCCGAAACCGATAGCTCAATAATCAAATAACACTAAATTGTTACTAAATCATTGACTCAATAACTCGGTGCTGATAACCCAATAATATTAATTTCGGTTCGGACTATTAGTTTTACTCGAAATATGCCTGGCCCTAAACTCTACGATCTTTGAAATGGATCATGTAATACTTAATTTGAGGAAGAGATCATCCGTCAAGAATTTCCATATTGAAAATTAATAAGAAAAAGAAACTATATTATTTTTGATTTCTGATAGTGCTAAGCCTTTTGAGGATAACGTGCAGCATCCGGTATTCCAGTTTAGTTAGTAGCAGTTTCATGAGAAGAAACTATAGGACCATACGAATTATAGACGCAAGCCATAACTAGACCTCCTGACAGCGTAAAAATATTGAGGTTTAATTTTTATAAACTCACACTATGAATTTTCTTAACACTCAGTCACTATTATCAAAGGTTCTGGTCCGACAAATATGATCCCTATATCTTTAAGTAAAAGCCATGCTCCTTTATTTAATTAATGGACCGTACGTGGGCCAAATCGGATTAGTTGGAAATCCAAAGAGAATCGATCACCGGGTGAAAATTTCGGGAAAGAAAAAGGTAATGTCACTTAAAAGATAACTGTAAGACGGCAAGTACTAAAGTTAAATTATATATACGGGGTATAAAATTCATAACTCTATTAATAGATAAATACTAGTAAATCTTAATATTACTAATATGTAAGTAGATACGCTACAAACACTAGATAAACAAATAAAATTAACTTCGAAGGAGAGAAATATTGAAGTGTGTGGTTCTAAAAAACCCTAAGTCCTTGCATTAATTTCACTTTACATGATTCCGAGCTTTTATGTTTTTGTCTTTTACTTACTCATGCTGCACCTCAGTATTATTAGATCTTGATCAGTTTCAAGTAAGAATTTGAGAATAAGAACAATACTGATATAAAAAGAAGACAGACAGTAATGCATTTCAACATAACATACTTCGACGCAACACAGTAAAACAACTACTAACAGGGAAAACGAGAAAGTTACATCAGTCAAAATGACAGGTTGCAATTATTTTTTAAAAGAAGTCTACTTTTATTGTAAAACAAGAACGTATAGCATAATAAATGGAGTAAATAAAGAAGTGTCTAACTCTAACACAGAGTTGGTGTGACCCAAATTGGAGGACAAAAAAGACCGAGGGAAACGCACTTGTGATGCGGCTGGATACTGCCATCTGCTAAACTGAACACTCCCATGTCCAACCCGTCTCCTTCTTCATAGTTGAGGTATGTTTCCTTATAGTCGTCCGTAAAATAAATATGATTGGGCTTCATTCCTGGAAATTGAGAAGCTTGGACCGAAAGAGAAGCATTAACACCTTGGAAAAAAGATTTGTCCCCTGATTCCTTGGTTGGCGTCACTTTGCTAGCAGCAAAGTTGACCTGAAAAACTTGAAAGTCTGATATCCCATATGTTAGCTCCGCCACAACACCAATGCGCACAACTACAAATAAGGATCCTAATGATTTTAGGATGTATAACTTATCTCGAGTGTCCCTAGGACCGAATGGTAGCTGCGCTACTATGTGACTTTTAGTGGATTCAGGACCATCAACATCACAAACGAGGAAGCGGCCAAAAAAAATCGAACGCATAAAAATGGCCATTAAAGTATACCACATCACCAATTGTAGAGTTAGGGTTTGTTCCTTAATTCTAGTCCATCTCAAATCTCCTGGTCTCTAAAAACTGAGAAAGTCGATGTATCCCTCGATGACCATGAGAATGTAGTCCGTTGTATGATAAGGAGTAGCTGACAAAACTACTTTTTGGAAGAAGGTCATTAAGTCAACTGTTGCGTAGGTATCATAATTTCCGGTGGTACTTTGATGGGGCAATTCGATCTGAACACCGGAAAAAGAATGTAGCAAATTAATTTCACCTTCGTCATTTCCAACAGTAATAAGCCATCCCATAGACTCCATACATCGTTTTCCGGTGGATTTTGGAATTCGCTTATGCAAAATCATGCCATTATAGAGGCTGAAGAATTGTCTACAAGGATCATCATTGCTTTCCTCGGCCAACATCAACCAAGGAACTCGAGGCAAGTCACTGTTAAAATTGTTCTTAGTGGCGGCAGAGTGCCAGGATTTACATACCATACCAAAATTTAGATAGTCTTCAATCAAATTTAAACTCTTACCTATAAGAACCAGCAGATCGTGTGGAATTCCGATCACTCACGCATATCTTGCGCCATTGGCGTACAAGAAGGAAAACTCAGGTTAAGGATGCACACGCCAACCTACCCATATATAAGAAACCCTATATTTTGAGAAGAAAGTCCCACATAGATTCAGAATGGGGAATCCCGTTTCCGCCGATTGTTTCTCACAATAATGTATACGGAAAAATACAATATGACACGTGGCTTAAAGGAAGGACACGTGGAACAAAAGATGGGGATGGCCACCTAACATAGCTATTCCGCTTGTCACCGTAAGGAATAACAATCATAAAAGGAGTATTAAATGCATTGCGTCTGGTAACATTCAATACAAAATATTTTACAACATTAAGAGTGATGGACTGTTACAAGGAATTTGACATTTATGTCTAACGTTACATCTTTATTAATGGCTCTCATAATTGACATTAAAGAAGGGCATGATCCTAGGACTTCCTTCCCTACACATAGCTATAAATAGAGAGCTTAGTTATCATTGTAAGGGACACGAATTCTCGGGCTGACTCACATTACATTCTATATGTTTTGGGACTTATTGGTATGTTCGGACGGGGTCCCAAGTGTCACGACCCAAAATTCACTATCGGTCGTGATGGCACCTAACGCCGCCGTCAGGCAAGTCAATGGTGATTGATCAACTTAATTACTCATTTTATAACTTTTGAAATCATAATTATTATTAAGGAAGGAAATTTACACTTTTAAATCCACAGGAACGTACATAATAAGTAATATATAAAACAAATGAAAGGCGATAATGATATATAGATCCACAAGCATCAACTAGCATATCCCAAAATCCGGTGTCACAATTGCATGAGCATTTACTAAGGACTACAATAGTAATACGACATCTGTCTAGAATGTAAATGAGACAGATAAAATAAATAGTACGATGGAGACTCGGTGGACTGCGATGCGTAGCCCGAAATGCAACTCACATAAAGTCTCCTCAACGGTTGCGCCTACGCGCCAAGATGATCGGCAAATGAACCTGTCATATCTTGCACATTTAGTGCAGAAGTGCAGCATGAGTACGTAAATCAACGCGTACCCAGTAAGTATCTAGCATAACCCCGACGAAGTAGTGACGAGGGGCCAACATCAATACTTACTAGTGGTTCAATAAATCAATATGGTAAATCATAAACAGAAAAGAAGCACAACAGTAGCAGCGAGGTAAATCTGTAATTAACACAATCTTTCAAAATTTCTTTTAATGATATCATTTTCTCAATCTCGTATTCTATCTCAACAGCTCAGAAATATCAAGTGCCAATATCAAGCGGATAAGGAACTACCATATATAGTGTCGGGCATCAGTGGAAGGATAATCTCGTGAGCATTTTGACTGCTAGCGATATAACGCACAATTATGCCGAGGTCGTAGGGCCCGGTCCCAGAAGGAATATGATACTGCCAAGGCGAACGGCCCGATCCCATCATAACATGTCCACTGCCAAGGGTCGAACGGCACGAACCATATATGCATATATTATACTGCCGAGGCGAACGACCCATTCCCA
>MCJB01002736.1:86550-113100 GCA_002018475.1 Nicotiana obtusifolia | reverse complement strand
CCCCCCCCAAGTCGGACCGTGACATAAACGTGTGAGTTAGGAATTTTAAGGAAAACCTTTCGATGAAAACGCATAGCGGGGGAGAAATTCGTAGAGGAGCACAATTATTCCGTGGCTAATCATGAAGCTCGTCAAATCTCCACAATAGCAAGTCTAGTCTTAAATCGTAACGTGAAATAAAGGTGTTAAACGATCAAAGATAACTCCAACAGTACAATTATAGCATGGCGTGGACGTAAGTCTATCCGGACATAACATGAATCTAGCTACGTACGGACTCTCGTCACCTCGTGCGTACATAGCCCAATACATCACCTAAGGGTAGTTTCCCCATTACCGGGTTAGACAAGAGACTTACCTCGTTCCGAAGTTCCATAACCGGCTCCAAAGCCTCTCTAAAACCTTAAACTGATGCTCGTCGATCCAAAACTAGTCAAACAATGTGAAAACCAATACAAATATACTCTAATACCCATAATTAATCAATTTATAACAATTTCCAACTTCGCTCGAAAAGTCAATAAAGTCAGCCCTCGGGCTCACGTGCTCGGATTCCGAAAATTTTTGAAGATAAACACTACCCATAACATTACGAACTCAAATATATAACCTATTCCCAATTACATGTCCAATTTCATGGTCAAAATCCAAAAATACAAAATTCTAGGTTTTCTCTTGAAATCCCACAATTTCCATATTTTTTTCATGTATTTACAAGCCCACGTTCGTATGATTAACTCACAACTTGTAGAAATTACTTACCTCATGATTGACGATGAAAATGGCGCTCCAAAATAGGCTCCCATGGAAGAAACGAAATGAAAAATGAGCCAAGACCCATCTAAAAAAATAATTTTGCCCAGCGCTGCTTCGCATCTGCGGGCATATTTTCGCACCTGCCGGTCTCTCTTTTGCGAATCAAAACTCACTCCTGCAGAAGTCCCTTGCCAGCAGCCCATAGCACCTACGATAGTTCTTCCGCTCCTGCGCAATCGCAGGTGCGACACTGCCTCGCGCATCTGCGCACCTTCCCACACCTGCGGCTATGGCATCACTTCTGCGCACACGCAGGTGCTCTGCTGTAACTAACCGACCGGTTGTATTGAGCATTTACACTTACCTTGGTAGTTTACGGGCATGAGTAGCTCCGTAGGATATATTATGACTTATGTAAATCGTCGGTTTTGGTTTTCAGGTTATTCAGAATCGATTTGGAAGAATGATTTTCATTGTTGAAGCTTTAAGTTGGAAAAGTTGACCAATTTTGACTATTTTGTATTTGACCTCGGATTGGGATTTTGATGGTTCCGTTTGGTCTGGATGATAATTTTGGACTCGGGCGTATGTCCGGGTTTGCGATGTTTCTCGAAGGATTCAACACTAACTTGAAACGGTTTGGAAAGTTCATAAGTTTGATCGGGAGTTGACCTTTTGGATATCGGATTCGGATTGTGGTTCTGGGAATTGGAATTGCTTCGTTATGTCATTTTGGACTTGGGTGCAAAATCTGGGTTCATTCCGGGTTAACTTGATATGTTTCGGGACGAAATCTGGAAGTTGAAAGTTCAAAGTTCATTTAAGTTTGATTTGAGATGCGATTCATCATTTCGATGTTGTTATGTGTGATTTGAGGCCACGATTAGGTCCGTTATGTAATGGAACTTGTTATATTTGGATGGGGTCCCGAGTGGCTCGGAGGAGTTTCAGACGTAGTTCGGATCATTTTCTTCTTGTTGCCTTGTTGAATGGCTGTTGGTACTGGTGTAGCCGCATTTGCGGAGTCTTGGCCGTAGAAGCAACTTCGCAGATGGGGGTTGTCCATCACAGAAGCGAGAAGAGGCTGGGGAGAGGAAGACCGTAGAAGCGGCAATTTGGAACGCATATGCGGATGCGCAGTGCAAAGCGTAGAGCGCAGGAGCGAGATAACGCGCAGGTGCGGGTTGTGGCTCGCACTTGCGATGCCGCAGAAGCATATACCTTGTCCGCAGGTGCGAGGGGTCAAATTTTCAGCTGGTTCCGCAGAAGCGGAAATAACTTGGCAGAAGCTTTAAATCGAAGGTTTGGTCGTTTTGTTCATATTTTGAGATGTGGACTCAGATTAAGGAGATTTTGGAGGCAAATTTCATCACAAGAATTGGGGTAAGTGTTCTAAACTCGGTTTTGATTATATTTCGAGATTTTATCATCATTTTTGGTAATTGGATTATGAGTTTTAAAGAGAAAATTGGGGATTTCGTCTAAAACATCATAAAGCGAATTTTTGAGTTTTGAACGTCGATTCGGAGTTGGATTTGAGTGAAACTAGTATGGTTGGACTCATAATTGAATGGGTTGTCGTATTTTGTGAGTTTCATCGAGTTCCGAGGCGCGGGCCCAGGTTGGGCTTTTGGGTTGATTTTGGTTTTTTGATTAAGATTCGACCTTTATCATTTGAAACTGTTTCCTTGGGCTTTATTTGACGTATTTGAGTTGCTTTTGGCTAGTTTCGAACCGTTTGGAGGTCGGCATGCGGGGGATGGCATTTTGGAGCATCGCTTGGCCCGCTCAGTATTGGATTTGGCTTGTCCGAGGTAAGTAACACTTTTAAACTTGGTGCTGAGGGTATGAAGCCCCGAATTTCGTATTATGTGTTTGATATTGAGGTGACGCACATGCTAGGTGACAAGCGTGTGGGCGTGCACCGTGTGAATCGTAACTCTGTTGTTTCAGGGTTACTGTAGTTACATGAGCTTATCTGTAACCATGAAATCTCCACGTACTAGAGCTATTGAGCTGTGATCTATGTTATAAACCATGTCTAAGCTACATGCTTATTCTGTTAGGACCCACTGAGGTCATTACTGCTGTTGTGTTATTTTATTGCATTGCAATTTCATACTCATTCATATACATATCATATCTCAGTCTTTGTTACAATTTATTGATACATCATATCATTATTTTTGTGCTGATTTTTCATGACATTGAAAGCCTGAAAGACTGGAGAGATTGATGACTGAGTGAGGCCTAGGACCTGATGGTGAGGATGTTTATGGGATCGGGCTACACGCCACAGCATGTTTTATTTATTTATGAGGGGAGGGGGTTTCACGTCGCAGCATGTTTTACTGATTTATGCCATGATTGGCTTGTTATAACGTTAGGGCTGAAGGAGCCCCTCCGGAGTCTGTACACACCCCCAGTGAGCGCGCTTGATTTTATATATATATATATATATATATATATATATGTGTGTGTGTGTGTGGATTGGTTTGCACGCTGTAACGAGCATTAGGCTATATATGTGGATCAAGTTGCACACCGCAATGGGCCTTATGGCTATATGTGAATCGCGCTGCATGCTGCAGCTGGTATTGTATAGTGTTGAGTGATTAAGTGTGTTGAGTATTGAGCATGGTAAGAGAGAATACGAGACAGTGAGATTGAGTACTCTGAGAGTGTGAGTACATAAGTTCATTCCCTGAGATGCATTGCATTTGACATCCGTACTTGAGATACACGCATAGAGATGCTTTTCCTTTAGCTACGCAATTTTGGTGACGTTCATGATTTTACCTGTATTTTGACATGTAGGCATAGAGATGTACTTTCCTCATGCTCTCCGAAATGAAACATCTTATTTATTGTTGTAAGGTCTTTGGCCAAATCACAGTTTTTCAAACTTACTCATGCACTTTGGGTTTTCGGTGAAAGATCTGGGATTTACTATTATACTTGAAAAGCATGTCTATTTTTCAGTAACTGTGAATGAGTTGAGTATCCTACCTCTGAATTATTTTCATGTACCCTTTTTATTTATATTGTTATGGACTATTGTTGGTTATTGGAGTTGGACTCTAAACCTTATCCCAGCTCGTCCCTACTTTCAACCTAAAGTTAGGTTTGTTACTTATTGAGTATATTGGGTCGGTTGTACTCATACTACACTTTTGCACCTTGCGTGCAGATGTTGGCTGTTGACGTTGCTGTGATCGAGGGGAGCTAGGTTTGAAGATGTACCTGCGTTCTGGTTGTAGCTGCCTCCTGTTCATGGTAGCCTTAGAATTATGGAAATCTAATTATGTACATTTCGAATAGATAATGTATCTATTTCATACTAGTTTTGTAAATTCTAATCTCAGAAGCTTATGATTTGTACTACCAGTCCTTGGGAAATTATTGTATAAAAGCAGTTTTATTTTCATTTCTTTCAATTAATTGTCTCATTAGATATCATTGGATTTGATAGTTCTTAATTGGTTTACCTGACGGGTTGGGTTAGGTGCCATCACGACTAGTTGGATTTTGGGTCGTGATAGTTGCTCGACTCCGCTTTTGTGATTATACGCCTAGACTGTGGTGTACTCATGCTACGCTTTCTGAACATGTTTGTGCATATCCAGGTATTTCGGAGTTGGTTGATCAATAGCTAGCTGTTCGGGTTTTGCTGTGGACACTCAAGGTAAACCTGCCGTCGCGTTCGCAGGCCTCGGAGTCACCTTCTGATATTGTACATGTACTGTTTATTTCTATTCTGAAACATTTGTATTTAGGAATTTTTCTAACAAACTCAGTAGAGCTTATGACTTGTACTACCGGTTTTGGGATTGTTGGCTTGTATCGAAATTCATAGTTGTTGGTTAAATTTTGCTATTAATTTAGTAAGTGTTAGGCTTACCTAGTCTTAGAGACTACGTGCCGTCATAACATCCTACGGAGGGAAATTGGGGTCGTGACACTTCCGCCAAAAACTGTTATCACTTTCTTATACTTTTATTTTTATTTATTATTTAAAATAAATAATCGAGTCTTAAACTTTATTTGGGATACTTTCTAAAAATTATCAATCGATTATTTTTTTAATTTTTTATTTAATATTTATAGATATTTTTTTGCCAATTTTTTACGAACTTTTAGATTTTATTTTTTAAAGTAAAATTTGTTCGTTCAAAACATCTGTCACTTTTTTCCCTTATAATTATTATTTTTTATCTTAGTTTTTTCCATTATTTTTTCAGTAAAATTTCTCTGTTAATACTATTATCACTTTGTTTCACTTTTATTTTTATTTTTCTTCTTTCTAGATAAATAATCTAGTCCTAAAATTATTATAGAATACTTACTTTTTAAGAAATTAAGGCTTTTTAAAGATAAAAGTTTGACACTATTTTTTACCTTTTTGTTTTGTTCGTTCTAGTAAAATTGGTGAATCCTGAGATTTAATATACTATGCTAATTATGGTATTCCAATGTGTTGTATACTAAGGATATTAAGAGTACCACCATTCAACAATAATTATGGTATACCAATATGTAATATACCAAGAATATTGGGTGTATTAACATACTCTAACAAAGTATATCATAATTTAACACTAATCATGGTATACCAATGTACAGTATACCAAAGAATATTGAGAATACCAAAATTTAACACTAATCATGGTATACCTAATATATTTGGTAAACTATTAACATACTCACATAAAGTATACCATGATTCAACAATAATCATAGTATACCAATGTGTAGTATACCTAGAATATTAAAAATATTATTTAACACACTCAAAGAAAGTATACCATGATTCAATAGTAATACCAAAAAGTAGCATTCTGATGACCTGATAGGTCAATTTGAGTTTTAGCCTTTATTTCCGCGTTCCGAGTCCTTGATCAGCTCTGTTTAGCATTCCTCGATTGTGTACACAGTTCATGTCTTGTTCCGAAAAGTCTTTATGTAAAACATTGAAGGAAATGTGAATTTTTACCTTAAAAATAATTTGAGTTGACTACAATCAATATTTTGTGACAAAAAAAAAACCACAAAAAGAACCCTAGAGAGAGAGAGAGAGAGAGAGAGAGAGAGAAACTCTGGCGATAAAAATCGCGCCTTAGGCGATACGCTCCAAGCGAGCTCCAATGGCGTCGCCGACCAGCGACCAGCCATTGAATCCGGCTGGCTCGCCCTCCACCCTTGTCGCCCAACCCCCATATACGACCTCAAACAACCCCCAGCCTCTAGACTATAGCCACATCCTAAAACCAGACACACTAAACAACGAGAAGCTCGCGAACCCTAGGTCGAAAGTCGAGGTCGACCCAATCCAGTTCAAAAGAGCGACATTCCTACAGGGACAACCCTTTGTCAAGTTCACAGAGGCAGAAGTTGATCGAATGAATGTAATAGAAGGCCTACAATATGCTGTAATTGGTAAGTTCTCATACGGATGGCCAGAAATTCAAAAACTCCGTCGACTAATTCCGGCGCAATGTGGTATCAAGGGTGACTGCAATATCGGACTGCTCAGAGACAGGCATGCACTGATTCGACTGACTTTATGGCAAGATTTTATCAATTTAACCTCAAAATCTGTATTACTACTTGAAAGCTAAACATGGATATGAATATCAGATGAGGGCACTGATTTATGATGCTAAATTTAAGGAAGGAGAAGAAACTCTCAAAGCGATGGCTTGGATTTCGTTCCCAGTTTACTACCTACATATTTTGTTAAAGAATGCTTATTTTCTTTAGCATCAGCTGTTGGGAACCATTGCACTTAGATATGGCAACAATCAATAAGACATGTCCAAGTTGTGCAAGAGTTAAGGTGCTCGTCGATTTGCTAGCTGAACTGCCAAAGAAAGTTCGTATGGATATTGAAAATGAAACTACAGGGAGTGTAAGAACTGAATGGGTAAAGATTCAGTATGACTTTATCCCTAAGTATTGCAAACAATGCAAATTGCAAGGGCATGACATGCTCGAGTGCTGGAAGCTACACCTAAAATTGCTGAGTAACAGCTCTGTTGAGAAACAGCAAACTAATGGTAATGCTGGGAAGAGGAAGGAAAATGCACCACTGATGATTCTGTCGAGTGGAAAAGTGGTAGGTAATGCAGCTCCACAATGGAAGGAAGTCAGTCGAATGCAAAGTAAAGACAAGCAAATAGGCAATCAAGCCAAAACTGGATTGGAAATGATACCAATTGATAAGGTCACTCATCAAATTCAAACAGCCAACAAATTTGCTATACTAGATATGGAAAAAAGCAGTGCTAATAAGGACAATCAGTTGGAGAAGTTTGAAGAAACACCTGTTCAAAAGAGCACCACTGTCCCTACATGCTCTACAACACCCTTGCAGTTAGCAGAGGAGCCCACATGCTCTACAGCAGTAGTTCCCAACTCAAAATCACCAGCAGCTGCAATTTTGAAGAGCAAGACCAACAAACAATCAACAGGAATAGAGAAGTTTCAGCTTTCTACAGAAGCAATGAAAAGTCCCAAATCTGTTGAAATGAACACCATGGAAGAACTTCAACTGCATACAGGAAAAGGGAAAGAGAACATAAAGGAATCCACTGCTCAGTGGGTGCATAATACTTCAACACAAATGTGGTTACCACCAACACCTCTCATCAAGATATTCCATCACAAGAAACTCTTGTGGAAAGAGCAATGACCAAGACAGCAGAAAAGAAATCTGCAGAACTAGAAAAAGTGCTTGAGAAGCCACAAGGAAGCCCAGGAAGACTATGGTCATCAAATAGAGGAAGATTCTGAGGAAGGAGAAATACCAGAAGGAATGCAAAGTGAGGATGAGGCAGCTGATGAGGCAATTGAGGAAGATGATCAAAGTGAAAATGAATTTGCCAATGCTACTGTCATAGTGGCAAAAAACAACAGCAAAGATGAAAACAATCAAATGATGCTGAAAAACACCAGCCAAAAACAAACCAACATTGCAGCTGATGAAGCAGAAGATAAATTTCAAAAAGGAGATGATCAAACTGGCATTGATCCCGGATCAATTGTAAGGAAAGGCACAATCGAGGCACAACTAAAAGAGAAAGTAGGTTCAGCCAATAACAAGAATCAAGCACAAGGAGAATCTAGAATTTTGGCTTCACTAAAACTAACTCATCCAAGAAGCAAGGAGAAAAATCAATCAGCAATAGTTAAACTAAAGTACCCCAGCATTGCAGCAGCAGTGGGAGATGAAACAGATCACAATGAACATTCTGGCAAAGATCTAGATGAAGAATCTACTATCCAGAACTTTCTAAATGTTGCTAAACAAGGGGACATATCTCCAACACAGATAGCTAAGGTGAAATCAGCAACCAAAGGCAGAAAGAAGCATAACAAAGACTACAACAATACCTCTGCAACAGGTGTTCAAACAAGAAGAACTCTAACTCACTCCAATAATCTATAATAGATGCAATCATATAGAATATTAGGTCAGTGAATACAATGCAAGCCTTTGAGAGGCTCATCACACTGCATAAAAAACATCACTTTGAATTCATTGCCATTCTTGAACCAAAGCAGCAAGCAAAAAAGATGGACATATACAGAAGGAAGATTGGCTTTTCTCAAGATGTGGTCAATGTTTCGAACAAAATTTAGGCCTTCATAGATGATATATATGAAATCACAATTCTGTATGACATGGTACTGCAACTAACTTTGAGGTTGTTTCATACAGAAACACGTGTGGAGTTTATCCTCACACTAGTATATACTAAGTGTACTGCAATAGAGAGAGTAGAACTGTGGGACTCTTTGTATTCCATGGCTCAAGACATGAAAGCCCCATGGATGGTAAGGGAGATTTCAATGTGATAAGGGATGAAGAAGAAAAAATTGGAGGCTTACCAGTACCCTTTAATGAAGTAGATGATTTCAGACACTCCATCAACACTTGCAACCTTGCTGATCTAGGTTTCAAGGGTAGCATCTTCACATGGTGGAATGGTAGAGCAGAGGAAGATTGTATCTTTAAAAGATTAGATAGATGCCTAGCTAACATGGAATTCCAGCAAACCTTCCCAAGGCTGGAGGTCACTCATCTATCTAAGATAGGCTCGGCTTACAGCCCTCTCTTGTTAAAATGTGACATTGAAGCAATGCCAATCAAGAAGCCTTTCAAATTTCTCAACTTCGGGATCAAACATGACACCTTTAAAGCAGTAGTGAGAGAGAATTGGCAAGCAGATTTCCACACTGACCCTTTCATCCTTTTCAATTACAAACTCAAGAAACTCAAAAAGGTATTGTCTTCCTGGAGTAAAGCAACATATGGAGACATATTTCAAAATATTGCGAGCATGGAGGAAGTGGTTCTTGTCCATGAAAAATAGTTTGAAGAAAGGCCAACACAGCAGAACAGCAAAAGATTGCAAAGGGTACAAGCACATCTTATTAGACACCTAGCAATTGAGGAAGAATTCTGAAAACAAAAGGCAGGTATGTCATGGTTCAAGGATGGAGACAGAAACACCAAGCTCTTTCATGCCCAAGTAAATGGTCGAAGAAAAAGACTACAACTGAGGAGGAATTAGAATAGCTCTGGCAGCTGGATTGAAGAAGAGGAACAAATTGCAGAAGAAGCTATCAATTTTTATAAAGAACAGTTCACTGAAAATGCAACTCCAACTGATTTCAGCATACTTGATAACATTCCTCCTTTGATAAACATGGAGCAGAATACAGAACTGATCAAACAGTCCACACTAGAAGAAGTCAAGCACGTTGTTTTCTGCTTAAATGAAAACAGTGCAGGAGGACCAGAAGGATTCACAGGTGCTTTCTATCACTCATGCTGGGAGATCATTGGAGAATACATTCTTGACATGGTTAAGGCACTTTTCTCAGGGAGGCAATTACCAAAATGTGTGACACATAAAAATTTGGCACTTCTCCCAAAAAAAAAAAAAAAATAGGTGGTAACATTCTCTGACATGAGGCCCATAAGCTTAAGCAACTTTATTAACAAAATTTTCTCAAGAGTGATACATGAAAGGCTGGTATAGCTACTGCCTGTTTTGATCTCACAAGAACAAGCAGGTTTCATAAAAGGGAGAACCATAGCTGAAAATGTGCTTTTAACACAAGAAATCATCACAGACATTCGACTAAGAACAAAAGCTGAGCCAAATCTTGTAATCAAGCTTGACATGGCAAAAGCTTTTGACAGATTATCATGGCTATTCCTAACAAACACATTAAGGAAAATAGGATTCTTTGAGACATTCATTGGAATAGTGTATGATATTATTAAAAACAATTGGTATTCAGTGCTCAATAATGGACAGACATATGGCTTCTTCAAATCTTCAAGAGGGGTCAAACAAGGTGATCCATTATCACCCACCCTTTTCATTCTTGCTGCTGAAGCTTTATCTAGAGGCTTGAATGCTCTGCACCTAAACTTATACTTCTGTGGCTTTGGACTGCCTAAATGGAGTCCAAAAATAAACCACCTGTCATATGTAGATGATACAATCATATTCTCCTCTTCTGATGCCACTTCATTACAATTGATAATGGAAGTTCTGTATACATATGAGACTGCATTTGGGCAGCTGATAAACAAAGCCAAATCTGCAGTATATATGCATCATTCTGCCAACCAGGAAGTAGTTACAAAGGTGGAAAGGATCATTAGAATGGGAAGGCAGGACTTCCCTTTTACATACCTCGGATGTCCCATCTTCTACTCTAGAAGGAAGTTGGAATACTATCAAGGATTGATCAACAAGATACTTGATAAGTTGCATTCCTGGAAAGAAAAACTACTTTCAATAGGAGGCAGGGCAGTGTTGATCTCACATGTACTTCAGAGCATGCCAATATATCTGCTCTCTGCTGTCAGCCCGCCCACCTATGTCATCAACAAACTACACAAACTATTTGCACAATTATTCTGGAGCAGCACAGTTGGAGGAAGAGTAGATATTGGTCATCATGGAATTCTTTATGTATGCCCTTTGATGAAGGTGGAACAGGCTTCAGATCACTACATGATGTATCTAAAGCTCTGTTCTGCAAACTATGGTGGAACTTTAGAACCAAGCCAAGCCTCTGGTCTGCCTTTATGTGTCAGAAATACTGCAAGAAGCTGAATGCAATAATAGTACCATGGAATAGAGGATCACATACTTGGAGGAAGATGCTGGAATGCAGAGACATCATAGAACACCAAATTACCTGCCATCCAAAAATGGGATCCTCATTGTTCTAGTTTGACAACTGGACTGATTTGAAAGCACTATACTTTGTTGTGCCAATTGATTTTGAGATAGATGAATCTATACATAACGTGTATGATGTTCTGGAAGAAGGGACATGGAATAAGGACAAACTTCTTGAGATCTTACCTGAAGATATTGCAACACACATAATGGAAACTGTAAGACCTCCAGATAGGGAGAATACCTTGGATGTTCCATACTAGATGCTAGAAACCCAAGGCCACTTCACTGTCAAATCTTCTTGGGACTATCTCAGAAGGAAAAATGAACCTAAAATGGCTTACAAAATGATATGGGTGCAAGGACTACCATTTAAGATAGCCTTCTTCATGTGGAAGGTCTGGAAAGCTAAATTGCCTCTAGATGACTTCATAAAAAGACTGGGGTATCACATTCCATCGAAATGCTGGTGCTGTGCAAACCAAGGGAGGAAACACTGGTCCACTTATTCTATACATCCGGTGCAACAGCCAGAGTCTAGCAATACTTCCTATCAAGAGCAGGAATAGCATGTGAAGACTTAACATTTCACCAAGCAATCACCAAATGCTGGACTACACAAACAGTCCCTAGACTCAAGCCAGTGTTGCAAGCTGTCCCCTCTTGCATTGTGTGGGAATTATGGAAAAGAGTTACAAATATGGAGAAACAGTGTCTGTGAGTGCAGAGTTACATATTAGGTTTCCACAACACTACAGGCTTTAGTTCAGCTCAGAAAGCCAGGAATTAATGTACCTCACAAATAGAAGGATCTACTACACATGATGGAAAACGACACTCTAAGATTGAAGTTTAACAAAATTGTCTGAGAACTACCAATGGCAGGCTGGCTTAAAGTCAATACAGATAGAGCATCTAAAGGAAACCCAGGAAGAAGTGCAATTAGCTTTTGTGTAAGGAATGAAGCTGGAGATTTGAGATATACACTGGGAAAAGAAATCACAGAAGGAACAAACACAACAGTAGAAGCAGTAGCTATTGTGGAGGCCCTGAAGCATTGCAAATCCCACAACTACACACACATATGGCTCCAAACAAACTCCATGCTCCTTAAAAACATAATCAATGGTACATGGAAGCCACCTTGGTGTATAGCTGATCAAATGGAGGAGATACTGCAACTGAAAGAAGACTTCACATTCAAGGTGTCACACCTATACAGGGAAGGAAACAAACTAGCTGACTATCTAGCAAATTATGCCCTTGAGTCTGGGAGACTTGAATGTCATGATTTCTGGCAGCTAGATTCACAAGGCAGGAAGATTGTGAATGAAGACAAAAATGCAATGCCCTTACATAAGAGTGAAGATAGCAACTACATACCTTGTTTGCTGTTTTATGCAGGTAAGAAGAATAGGTCTAGCCTATTGCTGCAACTGTAGCACCAGTTACAGATGTAGCAATCAACTGGGAGCTCCTCAACAACCTGTGACAGATGGGCTAGCATGGAGCAGCACTACACAAGAAACAGACTACATAGCCAGCCACCAACAAATCTTCAAACATTTAACTCTCCAAAAAGACATCAACTGCATACCATTCTATCCTCCAGCATTTCAAGCCTACAACTACAAGCAACTGCACACCCCTTCCAACACTCAAACACACCAAAATTTGGAAGCCACCAAGAACAAAGGACACAGACACATAATCATGAAACCATACACATTAATACCTTCACCATCTCCCCCTCATTCTGGCCTTACAATACTACAGCAAGAATCAACCAACACATGTCTATCTCCCTCCATAAGCAACAACAACCATATCTTCAACTCATCTGGAACAGTCACTCACAGCAAATGATACACTGCTTGGTTCAGTTTACTGCTGAAGAAGCAGTGTGTGATATCAGCATCTCTCATGCTCATTCCATTGCTACTTTGGCAATGATTCTGAACCCCAATCACACTGTGCAACCTCATCATAACAGCAAATCAGTCAGCCAGCTCAATATCAACTCAGGCAAATCAACACACATCACTGCCAAATCAAAAAAAGATAGATGCTCAGGGCAGCATATACAGCACACAGTCCAACAGTCACACCAGCAGCAGGAGAGACACATTCAAAGTAGCAACAGCCTCACTTCTCATAATCAAAGGACCGGAAAAGAAGATATAATCACCAATGTCACTTTTGAAGCTAGCAAACTTGCAAACTCTTCATGCAGCTTGGATAGGTCCAGATCATTATTGCATTTGCAATGTGTGGTATTAGTACTGTCAGTGCTCATCCTATTACAACTACAGCAATCATCAAGGACCTTATCCCATACCCTCGATCACAGGTCAATCAAAATGCAACAACCTCACAAATACAATCCAATCAACACGCAACTTCACAGAAGCAGCTAAAGAAACAGGCACCCATCATACCAGCAGAAGTCATAAGCCACACAAACACAAACACCAGATGACTAGCAGAAGCAGCACACACAGAACCATTAAGAGGCATCAACTTCACAACCACAAAAAGCTAGTCAGACACTTAACTGCTGACTCAAAAGAAGATAGAACTACCAACCAACACATACACCATAGAAAGCCACATCAACAGAACACATTGATCTCACAATTGGTCTCACAAATACAAGCACAAAGCACACAACCTCTCGGAAGCAGCAAACTAGCCAGACAACTCAATAGAAGAAACATGATATACACAAATACTCGACAGCAGCAGTCCCAGCACTCAGCTCAATACCCCTACTTCAAAATCAACAACAGCACTCAGCACACGAAAATAACTCATCTAGTAGTGGCAACACAGCCTCGACAGTCACAAACAGCCAGCTCAACAATCAAAGCTCAACAGGAAGATGGAAGAAACACAGTATTTAGCTGTCAAGAATTCAAGACAAAAATAGCACCACTGTCCAGACACATGGAATGTCCTGATAGTCATCTTCAACTAGGCTTTCCTTGCCCGCAAGGCCAAAGCAAATTTGAAAATAGCTCATATTTTTTGTCACTTTTTTTGGGAACTCTCGACACCTCTGATAGATGTCAGATGTATATTGAAGGGACCATACTCTTCTCAGTAGAACTAGGAACAAGAGTATATTTTTGTATAGTTGACCTAGAAAAATTTCACTCTGTTTTTGCACATACGATTGTCTATCACTACAAAATAGACAATTGTCACATTACCATAGGTCTAACTTCTCACCACTACTTAGGTACAATTAGTTATCACTTTAGGATAACTAAGAGTACATGCATTTTCTTTTGGGAGGTAAGGTATATGTCCCCTTCCATTACTGTATTTTGCTTTGATTAATAAAAAACTATAAATTTTAAAGAAATAATATTTTGTGTAAACGGACTCAGATCAGTATTTTGACGGTCGCAGAGGGTCCATATCGTGACTTGAAACTTGGAAGTATGCCTAGAATTGAATTCGTTAGTCCCTAATTTGAATTGACGTGATTTGATGAAAACTAGTAATTTGAAGGTTTAAAGAACTCCGAATTTTGACCGTAGGTTGACTTTCTACAAGGTTCGAATTTCGGTTTTGGGACTAGGTATAGGTTCATTTTACTATTATTGACTTTTCTGCAAAATTTGGTTCAAAACGGAGTTGATTTAAAATGATTTGGACTCGGTTGTAAATTTGAAAGCTCTTAAGTTTCTTTGAAAATTTCATGCACTTTGATGTCCGATTCAAAGTTCTAGGTATTATTTTGGTGTTTTGATCACGCAAACAAGTTCGTATGATGTATTACACTTGTGTGCATGTTTGGTGTGGAGCCCAGGGGACTCGGATGAGTTTTGGATAGGCTACAGACCGATTTTGGAATTAGAAGGTTGTTGGTTCTCACTGTTGCTGATGTCGGGTGTGTTGTTCAACACGATCGCGAAGCTACTCTCGCAATCGTGAAAGGTAATTTGGGACTGGGGAGGTTTTCTTTCACGCGAACGTAGAGAAGAGGTTGCGAACGCGAAGCATCGGAGGGATTACACTTCACGAAAGCGGCTCTTCACTCGCGAACACGATGGGTAAGGGATTTTGGGGTTTGTTCAATGCGAACGCGAGCCCGGGCTCGCGAAAACGATAGCCAGGGGGGGATAGACCATCGCGAACGCATCCAACTCCTCGCGAACGCGAAGGCCAATTTGGTCGCTTCTCTTCGCGATCGTGTCAGGCCTTCGGAAACGCGAAGAAGGCCTGACGCCCAGTAACTTAAATATCCCAAAGTCGGGATTTAACCCATTTTTCACCATTTTCAAGTTTGAGCTCAGCCTATAGGCGATTTTGAAGAGAAATTTCATCTCAACATCATAGGTTAGTAGATTTAATCTTGTTTTCTTCCATTTTCATAAACACCCATTGATTTCTAACCTTTAATCTATGATGTTTCATGGTAGAAATTAGGAATTTAGGTAGAAATTAGGGATTTTGAGAATTTGAGATTTAGATCTCAGGTCGAATTTCGAAACTAATCACATAATCAAGCTCGCGGGTGAATGGGTAGTTGGATTTTGGTCCGAATCTCAGGTTTTGACCAAGCAGGCCCGGGGTTGAGTTTTGTTGACTTTTTTTAAAATCATTAAAGATTGAATCTTTTTCACTCGAGGGTAGTTTCTAAAGCTTATTTTGAATTGTTTGAACTATATTTGGTTAGATTTGATTGGTTGGAGACAAATTTTAGAGGAAAGGCCCCAGTTGAACTTTAATTTTATTGGGAGTGAGGTAAGTGTCGGATCTAACCTTAACCTGAGGAATTAGGACTTTTTGAACTATGTGTTGTGTGGATTATGTGAGAAAATGGCGTTTATGCGAGGTGACGAGTGTATATACGCCGTCAAGATATTTATTTTCATGTTTTCTCATTATTTCATGAATTATCTTATTCCATGCCTTAATTGTTACATGCATTATTTGACTTCTATGCCGTAATTGTTATTTGTCATTCAATTATTCTTGTATTAAATTGTTCATCCCTTCCATAGATCCATGCTTATTTGCTACTTGCCTTAACTGTTTTACTTGAACACCTTAATTGTCACATGCTTTACTTGTCCTATTATTTTTGTAATATTGTTGCTTTCTAAGATGTAGTTTCATTTGCGTGAGTTGTTGAGTGTGTTAGACACCGATAAACTTGCAAAGTAGAAACTTCGAATTTTTAGAATTCTTGATTATTACGGGGTGCTTTATTGCCTAGCACTCTTACTCTTTGATGTAGAAATTCTTATAAATTGAGTTATTGGATTGTTTATGTTAATTGAAATTGATTGGGGATCGGGTTGCACTCTGCAACAAAAATTGAAAGATAATGAATTGAAACGGTGGAATAAGGGAGGATACTTGATGTTGATAAATGATTATATGCTTGGATCGGGTTGCGTATCGCAACGGTTTTTATACGGATACTTTATTTTGATAAATGATGATATGGTGGGATCGGGTTGCGCACCACAACGGATTGTATACGTGGTAATTAATATTGATAAAGGATGATACGGGGAGATCATGTTGCGCGCCGCAACAGATTGTGTGTGTTGTACTTGTTGTTGTTGCTGTTGTGTTGGTTTCAGCATTTTTATATGAGATTATGGGACTTGTTATGCTGGAGTTTCTAATAGTGAGGTTCGAGTTCATTGCAAATTAATTGCTTTACTTCCATTTCATGATTTTCCTTCCATGTTATTATTATTATTACTGCGTAAAGGTTACTGTAAGTGACCCGCTTTAGCCTTGTCACTATTTCATCGAGGTTAAGTTAGGCACTTACAGAGTATATAGGGTCGGTTGTACTCATACTATACTCTGCACTTCTTGTGCAGACACCGAAGTTGGTCCTAGCGGCATTCAGTGGCTTTTGATCGGATTCACTCGCTGACTGAGACTTGAGGTACAGCTACATGGCGTCCGCAGTCCTGAAGTCCCCTTCCCTCCTATCTTTACTGTTTTTTTGAGTTCCAAAATAGTGTATTTTATTTAGACCATTTTTGTAGTACTATAGATGTTCATGTACTCGTGACACCAGCTTCTAGGTTATGTTTAGACTTCGTTTTTCTGTATTATTTTACTATACTTCAGACTCATATCATTTTCATTGTTAATATCTTGTTATAAATTGTTAAAATCAGTTAATTTTTTGATTCACGTCGGCTTACCTAGCAAGTAGATGTTAGGCGCCATCATAACCCCGAGGTTGGGATTCCGGGTCGTGACAAGCATACCAAGAATACTGGGAATACTGTAATTATTGAATTATGGTATACCAATCTATAGTATACCACAAATATTGGGAATACTATTTAATATACTCAAAGAAAGTATATCATGATTCAACAATAATCATGGTATACTACACACTAAATTAAGAATATTGGAATATCACTTAACATACACAAATAAAGTATACCATAATTCAACAGTAACCATGGTATACAATATAGTCTACCAAGAATAGGGAATACCGGTAATCATAGTATATGGTATACTATATAGTATACAGCATATATTGTGAGTACCATTTAATAAACCAATAATCACAGCATATCATTCGTGATTCTTGTACTAACTTAGCATTATCTAGGTTCTAAGCTGCTTAAATTCACTATAGATATATCCTGCTTACCTTTTCAAAAGAAAATATTAGACTAGATTTGATTTAATCAATCAAATAATAACAGTCTTAATTAAGCCTAAATATTTTCACTTCAAGATGTCCAAATAGCTTCGCCTAAGCAAAAAATCAGATGGGATCTATAATAAGAAAATTATTGAGCAAAAGGAACATCACATTCCCATGCATTTATCTTGGTTGAAAAGGTGACGTCCAATTCACGCCTACTTTCTTTTACGGAATATACGAATTACAATATCTGCCTATTACTCCATGACTACCGTTAAATAACCAGCTGAAGACCACCACCAAACTCAAGTAATACACCATGAAATATTCGTGAAACAGCACCTCCATAGCCACTAAACCACCCAAAATGCTGGCCTAACCGGAAACCACCGTGAACCCACCACTATTTTTAAAAACTTATTTTTCATCAATTTTCGTTCTCCGTTGAGTTTAAATAGAGGGTTGAAGGTGCTGATTCTACTAGCTCCAGTCAATATTACATTCGAAGTCGTCGGCGAATGTTTTCAAGAGTAGTCTAGTCACTGATTTACTATAATTAAGCTCACATTTCATCTATACAAAGATCCATTATTTCTCCTCTTAGAAGGATAAGAGGAGAATTCAAGAAATCGCGTCGAAAATGAATAGGACAGAGAGTGAAGTGCTGCCACTGCCGCAAAGTGACTGTGGATTTATCACAACGACGGAATGTCCATAATGGAAATTGGCTACGTCTGGTGAAATAGCAGCACAATCAAGAATAACTAAAATAATAAAGAGGATGAAAGAGATTACAGGAAGTGGGGAAAGAAATGGGGCGTATGGGTGAAAATATGATTTTGGGAGCAACGTCGGGTCAATATTTCACATAACTTGGGCATTTTTGTCTTTATCCCAACTATGAACCCAATATATTTTCGTTCGTGTAATCGATTCTATCCGAAGCATGCCCAGTCCTAAAACCTACGATCTTTGAAATGGGTTATATGATACTTAATTCGAGAAAGAGACCATCGGTCAAGAATAAATTTCCACATTGAAAATTGATAAGAAAAAGAAACCAAATTATTTTTGATAGTGCCAAGTCTTTTGAGGATAACCGTAACCAGTGGCATATGCGAATTTTTGCATAAGAGATGTCAATATTTAAAGAAGTGAAGAAATAAATAAATCAATTAAGATAATGATAAGCGGTGTCATTTTTTATATTTATATCTAATATTTTTATTTTTCTTATTATCTATATATTAAAAATTTCAATGAAACGGTGTCATGTGACACCGCTTGAGTCCATGTATATCCGCACTACAGTATCCAGTTCAGTTAGAAGAAGTTTCATGAGAAAAAACTATAGGACCATACAAATTATAGATATATACAAGAAATTAGACCTTCTGACGCGTAAGAATATTAAAAGGTTTAATCTTATAAACTGATAATATAAATTTTCTTAACACTCAAGTCACTATCTTTAAGGATTATGGTGCGACGAATATAATCTCCTCAGCTTCAAGTAAAGTTCGCGCTCCTCCCTTTAATGGGTTATACCCGAGCTAAATTCGGATGAAAAAACGAGGAAAAAAAAGTATTCTATGTCACTTGAATGATAATTGTAATACGGCAAGTACTAGTCTTTTACAGAGAATTAAAGTACATATACAGTATAAAATTCATAACTCTATTAATGGATATATGTTAAATCTTAATATTACTAATATGTAAGTGCATACACGACAAACACTTGATTAATAAATAAAATCAACTTCGAAAGAGAGAAATATATATTGAAGTGTGTAGTTGTGATCTTGTGGAAACCCTAAGTCCTTGCAATAATGTCAAGCTTCTCTATTTTGTCTTCTATATTATTATAACAGTCCTTTTTCCGTCCTTTTTTTTTAGGTTTGAAAATGTATTATGCTCCCTGTGAAATGAGATTCGTTGGCGTCTTAGTTCACTTATTTTTGGTTGCTTATGTTTTATGAGCTGTTTGTAATTCCTTTATTTATTATCTTTTGACATGTTTGGTTGGATTTTTCTTCTTGATGCACTGATACTCTTTTAATAAAGTATCATTATAATCATAATCAATTGTTGGTTAGTTCATTCAAAAAATTTACTTTCAATCAAACATCTTTTAATTTATAATTTTTTTATCTGATGATAAATTATTAGAATAATCAATAATAGAATAGAAGTAAATCAAACAGGCCGTAATGTAGATTTATCATTTATGTTCTTGTAGATATAATAGAAGTACTTATATTTATTTTTCAAGGTACTGAGAGGAGATTATATTACATGATTAATATCTGCTGAATCTTTATTGTTTATTGTTTTATTTTCGTTTATCCTGTGAAGAATGCAAAAATTATATAAAGAAGTTGATAGATCATAGGAAGATGGAAGGATTAGAAATGATCCAATTAAATATGAAAATATTATTTGCTATTTAAGAAATAAAATTAAAACATAACGGCGAATCTTTATCTACCTGTATATCAAATTATAGCTTTGAGCTTGAAAGAATGGAGCTTCAGCAAGTATATTAAAATCGGGTGAAAAGTAAAAACAAAGTATCTTAAATCCCAAGAAATATAGGAAGTCTTTGGTATGAACGAAAGTATTTTTAGGAAAATATTTTTTGATTCTTTTTATGTTTGATTGGATTAAGTATTTTAAAAAGTATTTTTCTCATAAAATTTTTCAAAACTCTTTCTCAACCTTCTTCATTCTATTCTCCAACAACCATCCCCCAAAACTCCAACGCCACACCCACAACTTGCTTATTAATTAAAATCATTTTTTTCTCCACAGAAATGCATGGTTAAAAAAATACGTATTTAACCATAATTTATCTATATTATTGTAAAAGTGAGAGCCCCTAAATTAAAAAGTTAAATTACTATAATATCCTTTTAAATAATTAATCTAAATATCTTAATAAATAATTAAATGGTGTAAATCTATTTATAATTGGAAAAGCCACCTGTTGGAACAATTTAGGAGCATGTTCCACCGTTTGGAACTATAACCACCGCTTCAAGAATCGAACTTTAATTAGCAAAAAAAGAAAAAAAGAATCGAACTTTAAAAGCCACCACCTTTTGGAAGCATTTTATCTACTTGTAAGGATTTCCAGTTATGAGAGAACGTCAAATGAAACGTAAACAAGCACCAAACTCGGAATCTTAAACAGACACTAAATTAGGAATCTTTTAGCGATGATTAATATTCTTTTCATCGTCTAATAAATTTTCTACCTTTTCGTTGTTGAATTATTGTAGTCTTACTCGGAGAATATCTTGTCTTGAAATCATTTACTTCGTTTCTCTAGTTTTGAACACACACAGCTTACCAGGAGTACGTGATTGATGAAACGCGTACGGGCTGGAAATTAGCTTCTGTATTTTTTGAAAAAATACCCTAGATCATATGCGCGAAATACTGTATTAACCAGGAAAAAAGAGTATGATGAAGAACTTTTAGTGAGGTTAATCAAAAAAACTTTATTATTACTACTATTATTATTATTATTATTATTATTATTATTATTATTATTATTATATTTGTTAATTTTTTGCTTTTCGTATGTACTTAGCATTAACTAGAGATTTTTAAAAATAAAAGAATTTTAAGTACTATGAGTCTATGAGTATTAAATGAAAAGATGGGTGAAGTGCAGCAATAGCCACTTTTAAGCCCGCTATTTAAAATATATTCACAATTTACAATATATTTAAAAATTAGCTAATTCATCCAAACTTCAATAAGTATCCTAAATTTGAAAATTTAGGACTTAGTGTCCTGAATTGTTGAGCTACTAATTTAAAATTCAGGACTAAGTATCCTGAATTTCTGAACTACTATTTTAAAATTCAGGAAACAATTTTCAAACTTTAGTACTGGATGTCTTGAAATTTGAATTTTGAGGTTTAAATTCTAGGACGTCGAGTCTTGAAGTTTGAGCGAAATTGATTAATCTTTAAATACATTATAAACTGTGGATATATTTTAAACAGTATACTTAAAATTGGCTACCTGGTGTCATTTCCAAAAAAAAAAAAATTGGTTAAGTTTGAGTTCTTGAATCTTGATCTCGCCTTCATTTTTTGGAGAAGCAAGTCATCCGGACATGGGCTTTTTTCATGAATGTCGTGAGGCAATGGGATTTCTAAAGTGACAATAGTACCGTATGAAATATCGAAGGTGAGATACAGTAAATCTTTTCCTACCTATTTCATGGAAGAAAAAAAGAGAGAATTAAAATTATCTATCTACATGTTTTCATATTGCTTAAGGCATGAAGTTTATGGTGAAGAATGACGAATTCGTGTTCTACTTTTTATGCTGCATTATATTTGTTAGATTGCAATGTCAAAAAGTAGATTCAGTCAAACTCTAAGAAGGTCAGAGCATTAAAATGTAGATTATTTTTACTAATGTTGCAGAAGGAAGAATAAGTATTATCGCCAGTTGGTATTGAATAAAGATTTAAAAAAAAAAAAAAAAAAACTTTTCGTGTCAAGATTGATAAGAAAAGAGAAAGTTCAAGAAGGAATTTAGTTGTTCAAGAAAAGTAGCTGAGATGAAGGTAATTTGTCACGACCCAAAATCTAATTAGTTGTGATGACACGTAACACAACCCGTTAGGTAAGTCAATTAGCAACAATCCAATTCAAAAAAAAATTCTGAAAGAAATAAAGATAATATAACTAAACTTTTATACAAGGAATTTCTCAAGGACTGGCAGTACAAATCATGAACTTCTAAGATTTAGAGTTTACAATGTCGATATGAAACAAATACATCATCTGTTTGAAATATAGATGAACAAATTTAAAATACTAAAGCTACCAAGAACAAGAGGCAGCTATGACAGGAATGCAAGTACATCTTTAAATTCAGCTCCCACCATACACAGCAACATCAGCATCCAACATTTGCATGCAAGGTACAGAAGTGTAGTATGAGTACAACCGACCCCATATACTCAATAAGTAACAAACCTAACCTTAGGTTGAAAGTAGTGACGAGTTGGGACAAAGGTCAGAGTCCAACACCAATAGCCAACAACTGCTCATAACAATATAATAAAAGTGGTACAAGAAATAACTCAGAGATATAATGTTCAGCTTGTTCACAGTTCCGAAAAATAGGCATGTTTTTCAAGTAACAGTGAAAACACAAATCTTTTATTGAAATTATCAAAATATGAGTAAATCTGAAAAACTATGATTTTTCCCCAAAACTTTCAACAACAGGTAAGATATTTCATTATCAAATAGCATGAGGAAAGTACATCTCTATGCCTACATGTCAATGCATATGTGAAGTCATGAATGATGCAATACCATACGGCATGAGGAAAATGCATCTCTATGCTTGCATGTCGAATGCAATGCAACACAGTGATTAAACCATATGCATATTCTCAGAGTATCAGTTCACTCAGTCCTCCCAGCCACTCAGTCCTCACAGTCACCCAGTCCTCACAGTCACCAGTCCTCACAGCCACTCAGTTCTCCCAATCACTCGGCACTCGCACTCAGTAGGTACATGCGCTCATTGTGGGTGTGTAGACTCTGGATGGGCAGATCCAGCCCAAGCGCTATAATAAGCCAATCATGGCATGAATCAATAAAGCATGATGTTGCGTGCAGTCTGATCCCATAAATATCACTCACAAACAGAACCTCGGCCTCACTCAGTCATCAATCTCTCCAGTCTCTCGGGCTTATAATGTCACGATCCAAATCTCCTTCTGTAGGAGGTCGTGATGGCACCTAGTCTTAGGGACTAGGTAAGCCTAACATTTACTGAAATAATAATAATATTAAATATCGACTAACAAATGCGAAGTAGAAATCTCGAGACAAAGTTTACAATCTCAAAGCCAGTAGTACAAGTCATAAGCTCTACTGAGTTTTTGCTAGAAAACCTCTAAATACAATTGTTTCGAAATAAGGATAAACAGTATATATACAATATCAAAAGGTGACTCTGAAGCCTGCGAACACAGTAGCAGGTTTACCTCGAGTCTCCGCAGCAAAATCCGTACAGCTAGCTAACGATCAACTGACTTCGAAATACCTGGATCTGCACAAAAATTATGCAGAAGCGTAGTATGAGTACACCACAGTGGTACCCAATAAGTATCAAGACTAAATTCAGTGGAGTAGTGACGAGGGACAGTCAAGACACCTACTGGTCTGGATAGCCTGAACAACTAACAAATACGATATATCTACAAAACTACGCATAATGATAACAGTAATACGGTACTTGCAAAGGAAATAGAAGTAACAATTAGCAGCGAAACTCAACAAGTTATAACCCAGTGGAGCAAGCTGAACACAGTTAGAATCCCATGAAAACAGGTAAAAGAAAGACAAGTAGCAACTCGATAAGAATAACAGCCATATGCCAAGTTTATCCAACAATCTCCACGAGGTACCAAACCTCAATATATTTACAAGTCACGGGTCCCAATTCGTGAACCCTAAAAACTTGGCATCTTGTGCCCTCATTTCAACTAGTAACTGCACGGATGATGCACGTGCCAGTAGAAATATTCTCACATAGAAGGCAAATAGATGAGGGTGTGTATAAATACCCAATAATATCAGGATCCATCTTCTTAAACCGATAGGAGTGATTAACTACATTTATGCTTGTGCAAGTGTGCTAACACAGTTCAGGCCAACTAGTAAGTATAGGGAAAATGAACAGCACGTAAGAATGTTCCCCACAATTTTCACAAGATAAAACTCAAACAGGTAGGCACACCACTACACAAATATCAACAACAAGAATGCCCCCAGGCCATCACAAATCATTACAAATCAATCCCTGACATAGCCCACCTTGTCTCGCTACGTGCGCAATAATAAAGTATATGCTCGCCTTGTCCCGCCGCACGCGCATAATAATATTCTCACCTTGCCTCGCCACATGCGCAAACCCATATATCTATATAGCCCACCTTGTCAAGCCACATGTGCAAATATCAATAGTAACAATAGCACGGCAAAAACCTCATGTAAACATCCGAATAAAACCTTCCAAAAATACCACGTGTCAAAAACACAACATCACAATAGAATGACTTTCACAACATGTGCCCATATTCTACAATATATCTTCAAAACGATTTCAATACCACAACCGCGCATAGCACTCGGCTCAATAAACTGAGTACAACAGCAACAACAACAACAACAACAATAACACGAGAATACGACAAGTAAATCCACTCAAGAGCTTTGGATCAGAAAGAAGTGGTAGAACGAGCTCACAAAGAATAAACACAATAGGAAATACTAGTTTCAATAAGAATAGCTCAACAAGGGAGAAATGATATGTAATAAGTAATTCCACAAAAATACAATTTGACATCAAGGGAGATAACATGAGTCAATAATTTCAAATAAGAATGAGGCAACTATGATAAAGGATAACTAACTTCTTTTAGGTTTGAGAAATTACGGAAACAATACAACAACTTAATTAAGGATAAGCAAAGGAAAAGATTGCATGATAATCGAAGAGGCAACAACTTCAGCTAAAGCACACGAGAGTCAAATAGGCAATAAGGGTGGGACATGAAGCAATTAATTCCAATTAAAACATGTAGAGGTGAAACTAGTATATGGGGAACTTAATATGACAAAACAACTTCATATCTAGTGAACATAAGAACCTAAGAGCCCTAGAAGATCAAATTTCCACAAGTAAGTCCGAGCACGTACTCATTACCTCGCGTGCACGGACTTCACATGACACAATTAGCACAAAAGACTCAAATCCTAAGGGGTAGTTCCCCCACACGAAGTTAGGCAAGATACTTACCTCAAAAAGAAGATAGACAGTCACTCTAAAATGAACCTCTCGAGTGAAATAACTTCCGGACGGTTCAAATCTAGATAAAATAACTTCAAAGCACAAATAAAACTCATAAGAACTTATTCCGGATAATAAAGCTTCAATCTTTGTCAAAAACTAAAAATCAACCCAAAAGTCGACTCTCGGGCCCACACCTCGGAACCCGAAAAATTTCACAAAATCCGAACCCCCATTACGATACATGTTCAACTATACTAAAATTATCAAATTCCGATACCAATTCGTCCCTCAAATCATCATTTTACACTTTAAAAGTTTTCTTCAAAAATTCCCATTTTTCTCAACTTAAAACACTAATTTAATGATAAAAATAAAGATAGAATCATGGAATATAAGAAATTTTGGGTGAAGAACACTTACCCCAATGAATTGCTTGAAAAACCCACGAAAAATCTCCCAAAACCGAGATGTAGAATTAAAAATATGAAGAAAATGGCTAAACCCTCAACTTATATGATTCTGCCCAGGATTTCTGCATTTGCGGACAAGGAAGCGCATCTGCACTCTCGCATTTGCGAGTAAAAGTTTGCATATGTGAATTCAGCTTACAAGGTCAGGGTCCGCATCTGTGGACAATATAGTCGCACCAGCGACACCGCAGAAGCGCCAAAAGGAGCAGAAGTAGACTTCTTCGCAGGTGCGGTCGCTGGACCGCAAAAGCGGCCTTCGCACCTGCATGTCAGCCTCCGCAGAAGCGAGCGAGCTCCCAGGCCACTATGACTGCAGAAGCGACCAGGCTTATGCAGAAGCGGAGCCGCATCTGTGCTCCAAGATGTCACAGGTGCGAAGCACCAGAACCAGACCTAATCACAAGCATGAAAACCATCCGAAACACACCCGGGGCCCCGGAACCTCGTTCAAGCATACCAACAAGTTCATACCCTAATAAGGACCCCCTCGAGTTCTCAAATCACATCAAACAACGTCGCTACTACGAATCACGCCATGAATTGAACTTATAAAATTTTAAATTTCCAACTTCCAAGACCCGCGCCGAAATCTATCAAACCAACCCGGAATGACGTCAAATTTTGC
>MCJB01002736.1:76353-86436 GCA_002018475.1 Nicotiana obtusifolia | reverse complement strand
AATTTCGCCGGAATGCTTCAAATTAACCTACGGACCTCAAAATCCAAATCCAGACGCACGCCTAAGTCCAAAATCACCATACGAAACTATTGAAACCGTCAGAACCCCATTCCGGAGTCGTTTACACAAAAGTCAAATTCTGGTCAACTCTTATCGCTTAAGCTTCTAAAACACGAACCCTCCTTCCACATCAATCCCGAATCATCCGAAGTCCGAACTCGACTATGCACGCACGTCATAAAATACGGAGCTACTCGTGACCTTAGGCCACCAAACGGGACTTTAATTCTCAAAACAACCGGCCGGGTCGTTATACATAATGTCATGAAAATCATCCCAAAAATGATGATATGATGTATCAATAAATAGCAACAAAGACTGAGATATGATATGCAAATGAATGAGTATGATTAAGTATGTAACTGCAATTTAAGCAAATAACTCCACAGCAGATATGACCTCAGTGGGTCTCAACAGAATAAGCATATAACTTAAACATGATTTCTAACATGTATCACAGCTCAATTACTCTAACATGAAGAAATCTCATGGATAAAAACAAGATTAGGTAACTACACAGTACCTTAGAAACAATCGAGTCGTAATTCACACGGTGCACCCTCCCCCCCTCCCCCCGCCCGTTAACTAGCATGTGCGTCACCTCAACACCAAACACATAACACGTATATTCGGGGTTCATACCCTCAACATCAAGTTTAGAAGTGTTACTTACCTCGAACAAGCAAAATCTAATACTGAGCAAGCCAAACGACACTCCAAAAATACCATCCCGCACGTACCGACCTTCGAACGGCTCAAAACTAGCCAAAAGCAACTCGAATACATCAAATAATGCTAAAGGAAACAAACTCAATCGATAAAGGTCGAATCTTTAATCAAAAGCCCAAAGTCAACCAAAAAATCAAACCCGAGCCCATACCTCGGAACCCTACAAAACGTACAAAATCCGATAACTCATTCAATTATGAGTCCAACCGTACTAGTTTCACTCAAATCCGACTCCAAATCAATACTCAAAACTAGAAAATTTACCTTACGAAATTTTAGACAAAAACCCCAATTTCTCTTTTAAAATCATCAACCAAATACCTAAAAATGAGGATAGATTCATGAAATATAATCAAAACCGAGTAGAGAGCACTTAACCCAATCCATATGGTGGAAATCCTCTCAAAATCGCTCAAATCCGAGTTCCCTAGCTTCAAAAATGTTGAAATGAGCTTATAAAAAAAAAAAAAAAGCTGCCCATTAAAAACACTAAATTGGTCGCTAAAACTCCAAATCTATTCGCTGAAGGTACCAAATCTAGTCGCTAAAGGTGCACACCAGAACTTGCTTGCACTAGGAATTTATTTTTCACTAAAAAGACTCTAACTCCCTTAAGCGAACTCGGAATTCGACGATTCTTGCTCCTATGAGTCACAAATAATAATACGAACCTAATCGTTCAGTCGAAACTCAATTCGTAGCTCATTTTCTCAATGCAATACCAATTTCGCTCATTAAATAATTAACTCATGCTTCACAGTAAAAACTCAATCGCGACTTAATAAAATTAGACCAAACATTCCGGATCATTCCTATAAATCATTATCAAACTCCCAGAAGTCTCGAAATCGAATTTCGATCTCTAGAACTATAATATGGACCTTTGGATCATTATATGCTTATGCCCAAAACAATGCCAAAACATCAAACACGTTAAAAATCCATCCGAAACTCACCCGAGCCCGACGGATCCCAACTAAATATACCAACAAGTAGTAAAACATGATACGAGCTTTTTCGAGCAATCAAAACACAAAAATAATATCAAAACTATGGATCGCAACGAATTCAAGCTTTATAAAATCAAAACTTTTAGTTTTTCAAAAGCTAACGGAAAACGTGCCTACGCACCTCGGAATAACTTCGAATATTGCACGCAAGTCATAAATACTGTTACGAAGCTGCTTGAACTCTCGGAATCCAAATCGGGACCCGGTATCCACAAAAATCCAATTATGGCCAAATTTTAGAATTTAAAGCTTTTCAAAGTTAACAATTTTTCGGAAATTACGCTAAATCACTTTGGGACCTCCAATTTAAAATTCGGGCATACACTCGAGTCTAAAATCACCATATGAAGCTAATGGAACCATCCATTCTGGGGTCAAATACTCAAAAGTCAAACTTGGTCAACTCTTCCAACTTAAAGCTTCCTAGTTGAGAATCATTCTTCCAAATAAATGCTGAATCACCTGAAAAACTAAAACTGACGCTTCACACAGGTCATAATACATCATGCGAAGCTACTCGGGACTTCAAATAGCTGAACGGAGTGCAAATGCTCAAAACGACCGGTCGGGTCGTTACATAACTTTGCCAAGATACGAATGAAAAAAAAATAAAAAGAAATAATAAAGATCAAGGTACAATAATTTAAAAAGTCGAAAAAGATTAGTGTCCTTTTTTTTTCAATGAAATAAACTATGAACTAATTTAATTTTTAAAGTTGTATTTTTCGAAAAAGTATTATTGATGGTTTGTCAAAATATCAACTTTAGTACTACATTTTTCTTACTAAAGCAATTTGTGTTGGTATAACATTCAGAGTTCAATTTATATTCTTTTTTATTATTTTAATCCATAATTCTTCTTTTCTCAGTTATCTATATTTATATATAAAGACAACTATTCAATTGAAAATCCACACTATAGATAACGCCGTATATTGTATGCTATTATATGTTTATATAAATAATTTATTATTTTTATAAATTTAGATATCAACTGTTGATGTTAATAGCTCTGTAATATGAAGCAGCCAAGCTGGTTATTGTTCAATTTAAACAAAAGGCCAATCAACGTAAGAACATTAATACTTTTTACTCTATGTATTGGTCATGATACATCAATCGAAAGAAATAAAAGGAACATATAATAAGATCTATAAGGAAGTATTAAGTTAGAAACACTTTATTACATTTTTGTAACGCGAACATCTAAATAAGTAAAAGAAAAATATTCTTTCCGTTCCAATTTATATGGTGATGTTCTAAAATTGAGAGTTAAAGAAGTTTTTTTTTTAATCATAATTTTTATATGCCTTTTAATAAGTTTAAATTGGAAATTGTTATCTTTCACCGTACGTTTTATGTAGTTGCCTATTGTGTAAATTTACTTCAAAATCTTAAAGATTCTATATATGAATTCACTGCCAAAATTAAGTTGTTCGACTATCAAAATATGCAAGTCAATTGGGACGAAGGGAGTAACATGTATCTAATCATACTTTGATGGTTCATTTTGTAGGTTCATACGATATTTAATTATTTTGACCTCAACAAACAAGTCGTCATACGAGGATCCACACTAATCATTCGTAGAGTTTATACTTTATTCCATAATTACTTAATCAATATAAAATTATTTATTATATGGTTCAGTATACACGTGCCGAGAAACTAGCTCTTTTGATAAGCCTATTATTCTTTTTTTCGATTGTGCATGTTTACTACAAATGTTCAGTAATATCATCACTCTTAACCAGAAATACTACAAGAAAAATCGCCTTTAAGGATGAGTATAATGATCCATAAAAGTCCGATTCTGATCCTTAAATATCATTAGCGACCAGAAAAATTTGGTTGTCACCGGTCGTTAGTGACTCCACTGCTAAAGGTCAATAACGACAAGATTTAGTGAGGGTCCTTAAAAACCTTTAAGGACTCGTGTGAATCTGGTCCTTAATGATCTTTGAGAGACCACATTTCTGATCCCTAAAGAATGATAAAAAAGAATGTTGCATGCTGCATCTGGTGCTATTTATTTACAATGATCAGATTTTACAGGTCCTAATAGGACTTTGAGGATGGAAATTTCTGGTCCTTAAAGATCTTATGAAATGTGATCCCTAAACAAATATATTTTTTGTCCTGCTTTTCCGAAATATTATTCCACTCATAATGTGTATAATGGATGCATGTCGACAAACTTATCAATAATGTCTTCATATATATTTGTAAAATTACAAAAGAAAGGATTAACATTCTATTTGTGTCACAATCCAAATCTCCCTCCGTAAGATGTCGTGACGGCAGCTAGTCTCTAAGACTAGGTAAGCCTAACAGTTGCGGAATAACTGAAATAATAACAGAAATAATAGCTAAACCTTAACAATAACATATATATATATATATATATATATATAGGTAAAGCTGAAAAACTGCCGCTCTACATCTACAAGTAAAACCAATAACTCTGACTGTAAAAATCACCCAAAGACCCGATAGTCACAAGTCACAAGCTCTAAGGAATTGTTCTAATTGTCTCTATACATCAGATCTAGGAAAAATAAAGAAGAAAAACATAAAAGGATAGAGGGGGACTCTGAGGTCTGTGGACGGCGGCAGATATACCTTGAAGTCTCCGTAGCAGCAACACGACTCGCTACTAATAGAGGGGCTGCTAGGAGGTACCTGAGTCTGCACACAAAACATGTGCAGAAGAGTAGCATGAGTACACCACAACGGTACCCAGTAATTACCAAGCCTAACCTCGGTAGAGTACCAACGAGGTCATGTCAGGGCCCCACTGAAATATAATAATTGAGGCAGAAGATATAGTAATATAATGAAAGACTGAGAATTTAACAACAAAAAATACAGAAGAGGAAACTACACAGCAAATAGGGATAAACAACACGGGCCACTCCCGAGGTACCGCCTCGTAGTCCTAAAAGTAAATACTCAACAGGGGATCTCCTGAGGTGCCGCCTCATAGTCCCAAAGGTAAATATGCAGCGGGGGATCTCCCGAGGTACCACCTCGTTGTCCCAAAAGCAAATATGCAGCAGGGGATCTCCCGAGGTACCGAGTCATAGTCCCAAAAGTAAATACTCAACTCGAAATCGATGGAAACAGCAAGAAATCCTACAGTTTAAGACTAAATACAAATCAAGGAAACACAGAAATTCAATTAAGCATGCTGCACAGATTTCAAATAAGCATTTAAGACACGTAGACATGCGATATTAGGCTACACAGGATAACTACACATGCTGGGATAACTCATTTAAGATATAACAGGTTACTGTTCAGTAAAAACCGGATTTTCAATAATTAGCCCGTGTACGCACTCGTCACCTCGCGTACATGAAACTCACATATCACATAAATGTCACAATAGTACCAAATCCCAAGGGGATTTCGCCCACACAAAGTTAGGCAAGCCACTTATCTCAAGACAAGCTCAATTAGTCAATAAGAATGCCTTTTCCTCGACTTTCCGACTCTGAATGGCCCAAATCTAGCCAAAAATAATTTCATACCACAAATATAGCTATAAGAAACAAATCTAATTAATGAAATCAAGACTTTAGCAAGAAATTAGAAATTTGGCCCAAAAAGTCGAACCGGACCCATGTCTCGGAATCGGGTAAAATTCATAAAATATGAACACCCATTCAACCTCTAGTTCACCCATACAAATATTACTCAAATCCGATACCAAAATCTTAATCAAAATCCCAAAATTTGGTTTAAGGACTTTCCAACTTTTTTTCCAAATTTGTCAACCCAAAATCTTAATTAAATGATAAAATTAATGATGGATTAGTGGATATTAATAAATAAATAAATAAATAAGTCAAGAATCCATACCCACATGCTTCCTCTGAAATCCTTTCAAAATTTCGCCTCAATCCGAGCTCACAAAATCTCAAAATAAAAATGGGATCAAACCCTCGAAATTTCCCCTTTTCTGCCCAGTAAATCCGCTTCTGCGAGGGCTTTACCACATATGCGACTCTGCACCTGCGGGAACACCATTGCAGGTGCAGGCTTCACTTAAGTCCATAGAGCCCGCTTTTTCTAGCAAAAGCGCCGCACCTGCGCGTGCGTGCCTGCGACAACTGTTCCGCACCTGCGACCTTAGTCGCTCCTGCGCATCACCTCACCGCAAAAGTGAGGCCGCTTCTGCGGGACGTTGTCTGCATCTGCGAGCCCTTGCCTGGGCTGCTTTCTCCGCTTCTGCGATCCTTCAAGCGCACGTACGAGTCCGCACCTGCGGACAACCCCACCGCAGGTGCGACGACACCAGAAGCTGGAATACTTCAGCATTTCTCACAAGTCCAATTCTACCCTATTAACCACCCGGAATCCACCGGAGGCCCCCGGGACCTCAACCAAATATACAAATCAGTCCTAAAATATAATACAAACTTATTCGAGCCCTCAAATCACATCAAACAACTCCAAAACAAAACACGAATCGCAATCAAATTCAAGCTTAATGAACTTTGGAACTTCCAACTTCTACAAACGATGTCGAAACCTATCAAATCACGTCCGATTGACCCCAAATTTTGCACACAAGTCACATTTGACATATTAAACCTACTCCAACTTTCGTAATCAGAATTCGACCCCGATATCAAAAAGTCTACTCCCGATCAAACTTTTCAAACATCCAACTTTCGCTATTTCAAGCCTAATTCAACTACGGACCTCCAATTCACAATCCAGATCCGCTCCTAAGTCTAAAATCACCCAACGGAGCTAATGGAACCGACAAAACTCTATTCCGGGGTCGTCTTCACACAATTCCAACTATGGTCAAATTCCTAGAACTTAAGCTTCCATTTTAGGGACTAAGTGTCTCATTTCACTCCAAACCAAAAACAAATCTTCCGGTAGGTCACATAAGCCTAAAATGAAATAGAGGAAGCAGTAAATAGGGGATCGAGGATAATACACTCAAAATGACCGGCCGGGTCATTATATCCTCCCACTCTTAAAACAATCGTTCGTCCTCGAACGAGTATAGAGACATACCTGAAGTGGTGAAAAGATGAGGATAACAGCTGCGCATATCATGCTCGGTCTCCCAAGTCTCCTCCTCGACCAGATGACCCCTCCACTAAACCTTCATTGAAGCGATGTTCTTTGACCTCAACTTTCGAACCTGCCTGTCCAAAATGGCTACTGGCTCCTCAACATAAGATAGATTCTTGTCCAACTGGACTGAGCTGAAGTCTAACACATGAGACGGATCGCCGTGATACTTCCGAAACATGAAAACATGGAACACTGGATGAACTGCAGAGAGACTAGGTGGTAGTGCAAGTCTGTAATCCACCTCCCAAACCCTCTCAAGAATCTCAAAAGGCCCGATATACCTAGGGCTCAACTTGCCTTTCTTTCTGAACCTCATAACACCTATCATGGGAGAAATCCAAAGCAAGACCCGCTCCCCAACCATGAATGCAACATCACGAACCCTCCGATCCGCATAACTCTTCTGTCTAGAGTAGGCAGTACAAAGTCGATCCAGAATCACCTTAACCTTCTCCAAAGCATCCTGAACCAAGTCTGTACCCAATACCCTAGCCTCGGGGGGATCGAACCAACCCACTGGAGACCGACACCACCTACCATGTAGAACCTTGTATGATGCCATTTGAATGCTCGACTGATAACTGTTGTTGTAGGAAAACTCCGCAAGTGACAAGAACTGATCCCTAGAACCCCAAACTCCATCACACTTGCACAGAGCATATCCTCCAGTATCTGAATAGTGCGCTCGGATTGTCCGTCCATCTGAGGGTAATATGATGTGCTCAACTCAAACCGAGTACCCAACTCATGCTGTACGGCCCTCTAGAACTGCAATGCAAACTGCGTACCCTATCAGAGATGATAGATACCGGCATGCCATAAAGTTTGACAATCTCGCGGATATAAACTCGGGCTAGCTGCTCGGAAGAATAAGTAGTCATCACCGGTATGAAATGAGCCGATTTGGTAAGCCTATCCACAATCACCCAAACTGCATCAAACTTCCTCTGAGTCCGTGGGAGCCCAACAAAAAAATCCATAGTGATCCACTCCCATTTTCACTCTGGAATCTCTAGCTTCTGAAGCAACCCACATGGCTGCTGATGCTTATACTTCACTTGCTGGAAATTTAGACACCGAGCTACATATTCTACTATGTCTTTCTTCATTCTCTTTTACTAATAATGCTGTCTCAAGTCCTGATACATCTTCACGGCACCTGGATAACTGGAGTACCACTAACTGTGAGCCTCCTGGAGAATCAGCTCACGCAACCCATCTACATTCCGCACACATAGCCTACCTTGCATCCTCAATGCACCATCATCCCCAATAGTGACCTCCTTAGCATCACTGTGCTGAACCGTGTCCTTAAGGACAAGAAGATGGGGGTAATCATACTGACGCTCCCTGATACGATCATAAAGAGAAGACTGAGAGACCACACAAGCCAAAACTCGACTCGGCTCAAAAATATCCAATCTAACAAACTAGTTGGCCAAAGCCTGAACATCTAACGCCAATGGCCTCTCTGCTTCTAGCAGATAAGCTAAGTTGCCCAAACTATCCGCCCGGCGACTCAAGGCATCGGCCACCACATTGGCCTTCCTGGGATGGTATAGAATAGTGATATCATAATCCTTAAGTAGCTCCAACCACCTCCGCTGACACACGTTAAGATCCTTCTATTTGAACAGATGCAGGAAACTCTGGTGATCGGTGTAGATCTCACAAGGGACACCGTACAAATAGTGTCGTCAAATCTTGAAGGCATGAACAATAGCTGTTAAAAGGTCGTGGACAGGATAGTTCTTTTCATGCACCTTCAGTTGTCTAGACGCGTAGGCAATCACCCTACCATCTTGCATCAACACCGCGCTGAGACCAATCCGCGATGCATCATAATATACAGTATAAGACCCCGAACCTATAGGCAATACCAAAACTGGGGCCGTAGTCAAAGATGTCTTGAGCCTTTGAAAGCTCTTCTCGTACTCCTTTGTCCACTTGAGAGGAGCACCCTTCTGGGTCAGCCTGGTCATAGGTGCTGCAATAGATGAGAAACCCTCTACAAATCGATGGTAGTACCCCCCCAATCCAAGAAAACTCCGGATCTCGATAGCTGAGGACTGTTTGGGCCAACTCTGCACTGCCTTAACCTTCTTCGTGTCCACCTTGATCCCATCAGTCGACACTACATGACCCAAAAATATCACTGAGTCTAGCCAAAACTCACACTTCGAGAATTTTGCATATAACTTCTTTTCTCTCAAGGTTTAGAGCACAGTCTTTAGGTGCTGCTCATGATCCTCCCGACTCCGGAAGTACACCAGAATGTCGTCAATAAACACGATGACGAATGAGTCGAGATAGGGCTAAAACACATTGTGCATCAAATGCATGAAAGTTGTTGGGTCGTTAGTAAGCCCAAATGACATCACAAGGAACTCGTAGTGACCATACCGAGTCCTAAAAGTAGTCCTCGGGATATCTGGCTCTTGAATCTTCAACTGATGATAGCCTGAACATAAGTAAATCTTAGAAAACACTCTGGCACCCTATAACTGATCAAATAGGTCATTAATACGAGGCAACGGATTGTTGTTCTTCAATGTAACTTTGTTCAACTGGCGATAATCAATGCAAACACGCATAAAATCATCCTTCTTCTTCACAAACAAGACGGACCACGCCAAGGTGATACACTAGGTCGAATAAAGCCCTTATCAAGCAACTCCTATAACTACTCCTTCAACTCAGGAGGAGCTAAACGATATGGAGGAATAAAGATGGGCTGAGTGCCCGGCAACAAATCAATACCGAAGTCAATATCCCTATCAGGCTGCATGCTTAGAAGATCAGTTGGAAATACATCTGGATAATACCTCACTACCGGAACTGACTCAATGTTAAGGGTATCAATACTAACATCTCTCACATAAGCTAGATACGCGTCACACACCTTCTTATTAGAAATAAAATAACTCTGCTGGGAGTATAATCTATGGTACCTCTCCACTCTAACTGTGGAAATCCTGGCATAGCCAGCGTCACGGTCTTGGCGTGACAATCAAGAATAGCATAATGTGGAGACAACCAGTCCATGCCCAAAATACTATCAAAATCTACCATATTGAGCAATAATAAATCGGCTCTAGTCTTAAAACCGCTAAGAACAACCAAACATGGCCGATATGCACGGTCAACAATAATAGAATCTCCCACAGGTGTAGACACATAAATA
>MCJB01002736.1:27184-64464 GCA_002018475.1 Nicotiana obtusifolia | reverse complement strand
CAAATACATCAAATAATGCTAAAGGAAACAAACCCAATCGAAAAAGATCGAATCTTTAATCAAAGCCCGAAAATCATCCCAAAAGTCCAAATCGGGCCCGCACCTCGGAACCCAACAAAACTAACAAAATCTGAACACCCATTCAATTACGAGTTCAATCATATTAATTTCACTCAAATCCGGCACCGATTCGATGTTCAAAACTCAAAAATTCACATTATGAAACTTTACGCAAAAACCCCCAATTTCTCATTTGGAACCCTCAATCAAATGCCGAAAATGAAGATAGATTCATGATATAAAATCAAAAGTGAGTCGAGAACACTTACCCCAATCCACATGGTAAAAATTGCTTCAAGAATCGCCTCAATCCGAGCTCCATAGCTCCCAAAATGTAAAAATGGCCAAAACCCCCGAAACAAAATACTTTATAATATGCACGAGTGCAAAAAGTCCATCGTGTTCGCGATGAACAAAAATACACTTCCTCCAAAATACACTATGCGATCGCGAACAAGGCTCCGCTAACGCGAAGAAGAAACAAGAAACCTCCCAACAATACACAACGCGATCGCAAATGTACACATGCGAACGCGAAAAACACAGGCGACCCAGCATCACGAACACGTCCAGTGTTGCGCGAACGCGTTGGAAGAAACGTCCAACTCCTGCTCTCAGCTCAACCCTACGCGAACACGACATCCTCTATGCGAACGCATACAGTCTTTATATGTTTCAGAGTTTTGGCTTCTGCCATTTTAATGGTCATTGAATGCAGTTCGCGGATATTGATTACAAGTTGAAGATTAGCCAAGCTTCTCCCAACAATCCTGTCAAGGCAGTTGTATCATAGGTAGCTTCCCAATTTGAGTTCGCATCTACTAATCTGCGATCGCGAAGAACAATCCATGCACCAGGAACTAGAACACACTAGCGAGGCCAAAATGGAGGGAAATTATCCGAAACACGTCTGTAACTCGTCCGCGCCACTGGGGACCCCGTCCAAATATACCAACAAGTCCCATAACATAACACGGACCTACTCGAGGCCTCAAATCACACATAACAACATCAAACGACGAATTGCACCTCAAACCAAAATCTATGAATTTTGAACTTTCAATTTTCAAAATTCACGCCGAAACATATCAAATCAACCCGGAATGAACCCAAATTTTGCACACAGGTCCCGAATTACATAATGAAGTTATTCCAATTCTCGAAACCACAATCCGAATCCGATATCCTCAAAGTCAGCTTCCGGTTAAACTTATGAACTTTCCAAACCTTCAAATTTCCAACTTTCACCAGTTTCTGCCAAAACCTTCTAGAAACATCCAAATGTAAGTCCAAGCATACGCCCGAGTCCAAAATTACCATCCGGACCTATCGGAACCATCAAAACTCCGTTCCAGGTCAAATTCACAAAAAGTCAAACTTGATCAACTCTTCCAATTTAAAGCTTTAATAATGAAATTCATTCTTCCAAATCGATTCGGAATAATCTAAAAAAACCAAAATCAACGATTCACATAAGTCATAATACATCATACGATGCTACTCAAGACTTCAAATAGCTGAATGAAATGCAAATGCTCAAAACGATCGGTCGGGTCGTTACATCCTCCCCCACTTAAACATACGTTCGTCCTCGGACGTGCCAAGAGTTGTTCTTAAGCTGTCAGATCACCACGTAACCTTACCATGCACATACCCCGGGGTGATCCCACGTCACTCTATTCCATATAGGCCCGACGACACAACCTACTGAAGATCATTAATTTAATCTTAGTCCATAGACCTTAGAATCCAATTTCCAACATCCGGAATTTCCTATAAGACTCAAATCTCGCATTTATACACTGTATAAGTCTGAACAAGCTACATCAAGCCATAATAGTAACCCAAGATACAATCACATGATATACCACATAACTCACATACTCATAGCAAAAACTTCTAATCATTGTAGCTGCTTAAGATAAATCGGTACTGGTAATAAACCTCACATCAAACACAACCTCGTTCTAAAACCTTCGCACACTGCCGATGATGAAAGAAATACGCAAAAACTCGTAACCAGTTATTAGACCAACAAGTCATAGAACTCTCCCTCCTTCGGCAATATCTATAGCCAATTTCTAAGCCGACTTCCGATATTATTCTTCTGTAATCAAATCCGATAGTACCCATTCGAGGTCCAATGACCTCATATCATCAAACACAACCACTCTAGTGACTTGCCACACCAATACAACTTAAAGCCACAACTCGTGCAATCCGCTCACCAATAAGCAACAATCTAAATGTACTCCATCATGGAAAATTACTCAAACAAGAAAACCATCTCGCAAGTTTAATAAGTACCACCACAATCACAATGCTACGAACCCATCATACATAGTAGAACCAAGACACACGAATCTGACACAAGGAATCATATCTCAACATATCTCCATTGCAATGCGTGACCCCACCCAAACACTGGTCCATATGAAATACCTCGAGCTACCATGCCCAAAAACAATAGCCACTCGCAATTTGACATCAAATATCCAGGTGCATGACTAATATGCAATCAATCATACATCATCGAAATGCCCATCTCGCTCAAATTCTGCTATAAAGCCCAAATAGAACCGCACCATGTGTGCATATAACCAACAAATCACAACCCCTCGTGGCATAGAAGAGTAACTCACAGAACATATTAGAACCCGAATAAGCTCAATACCAACTGAATGGCACATCCCTCAATAATAGCAGTACGAAGTCAACCAATCCGACCCGGTGTAGAATACACATCCTCATTGGCCTACCAACGGTCCCCCAATCAACTCTGATCATCCACAAATAGATAAATAACCATCTAAAGGTCCAAAATGACTGAATCATAACACTTACTATAATTTGGCTAGCTCTGGCCACAACTTCACAGTCCACGACCACGAAACAATCTGTTTCTGAGAACTCCCAGTCTCTAAATCCATAAACACGCAAATCACCCTATCTGATCTCAACTCCCCCGCCCGAATGTCCCACATATCTCTCATACATGATCATCCCACAAGGAATACCTCTATAACTCTTCCGTGCCACATAGCAAAATCTGAATATCAGCAGTCGCTTACTAAGCGAGCACCACAATACCAAGGAAGCATCCATAAGTCAAAACACAATGCGTTTTCTGAAATGCACACCCTTCTCAGGCAATACCAAGTAGTAATAGCATTCACCTAGACATCTGAAACTGTCCATGTTGTTTAAGAATTCATGACCTTCCCTTCAAAACTGAACTGTGACCTTGCACATGCAAATCTCAATCCCACACAACACGCCTCATCTATCATGTCATCACAAGAAAAGCACGAGAATCTCATAATCAACTCTGAGTCACAAGCAAAATACATTCTCAATAGAAAATCACAATAGGCAACATGTTCCTCACACCAGTAGGAAATATGCACCTCGAACCATGGTAGAAACCATTGAGAACACTTTGAAACCCATTTGCGCATAACCAAGTCATCAGAACTGAGTTTCTCTAACTCCTCCAAGCCACGCAGGTCGCCAAACCCAAGATTATTGCCACAAAACACTTGTAGAGACTCACCAATCATAAGTACCCAAAGAATCGATCATATCCATTGCCGTGCCGATCCAACCTACTACCAAACTGTCTTATTCTCCGAGTTCCTTCTGAATTACCCTCAAGGTGACACTTCTCCTTGCCATAACACCACGATCCTTAACCGAAACTCACCCCACGAGATCCTAGAATAAAATCACACCGCCCTGAAGCCCATAAGCCATTGAATTCTCTATTAAGCACCCCAAAGCACCACAACCGAGACACCCACTCTAAAGAGACCTTATGTGAACCTAGAATTATTTCCTCCACCTTCTTGATACTGAAATGTATAATCCACAATGATATAGAAATACCATGAGTCCTGACACCATCCAATGTAAATCTCATACCCTAGCCATACACAAATCCAGAAAACTTCTCAATTGCTACATATAAATCTTGAACCCATTAGAACCTTCTCGAGAGTCCTCCACTCTGCTCAACTCTTAGTTGCATAGGCCCAAATGGGCCAAACGATCTATGCCCCACTAGCAAGACAACACCCAAAGAAGTAATCCACACCTCTAAGCAACCGAGTGAATCCTACTCCATCCACACTACATCCTTTACGAATAACAACTTAATCATTCAATGATTTACATATACCCAGAGAGTGTAATACAAACCATACCTAGAAATTCCTTTACTCGAGTCATCCTTGATCTCAACCTCTGTAAATCAAAATTGATTCACCAGTATACCTCAAACTTAAACCAATACAACACATAACTGTGCAATCAACTCGTCAATAGCAGACTCCCCCACTTAGCTCAAAGTCATGGAATAAAATATTTGATAACTTACAATAGCCATACCCCATTACTGCTATAATAGCATAGTGAGGTTTAACTAAATCCTTCATAAACTCATATAACACAAACCATCTAATACTTCAAATCTGCAATTCTCGCATTCATCCTTATAATAGTCAAGCCAACTTCCACAAGCGGTCCAAACTCAAATTGCTACACCATATAATTCACTCATAAAGGAGAACTCTCTAAAAAAGCAACATAGGGATCATGCAACCTCAGGACACCAAGCAGGAGATAACCCACCTGCTTAGCCTCAAACCGACACCTCTTTATACCCTTTCACAGCCACATTTACTACGCGATCACTTAATCTTCCTGAGTCTGAACTCACCAACAAGGCATGAGAACCTAATTCGTTCCACAGTTAAACAACATGAAAGACCCTCCAATACACTCATAACTCGAGACTATACGTCAAATCAAGACAAAAATCAAACACCCAATAGTCCTTTCTACATCTTAAGCAAACTCTTCTCATCATATTCAAACCATATGAACACATCTCGCAGTCACATCATACTCACACGTAGCCATCCAGCCACTCATCGAGTCACGAATTCCACTCATAGGGACACTACCGAACGTATAAGTCCAAAAGCACGTGCTCACACAACCTAAATCCCTATGCTCAAGCTACCGTCAATATCCGGCCTCAAGTCCTCCAGACTGGCCCATCATCAGCACACAGAAATTACATCACGCACCTCGTCCATGGAATCGCAAGTCGTCGATGCACAACTGATATCGAGCGCTCACATGCGCATACGAATGCGTGGAAGAAATTTCAAGTTACGCTTCAAGTTGAATCAATACCGCACGATAAGGAAAGAAAGATGGGAAGTATATCCGAAATGCCCTGTAGCCTCTCGAACATAGGTATGGACGTCATGATAACGACCAGCAAGACTCTCTCATGACTTGTAGAACCTATGAACCTAGAGCTCTGATACCAACTTGTCACGATCCAAAAGTCCAACCAGTCGTGATGGCACCTAACCCAACCCTCTAGGTAAGCCAATTAACAACTGACCAATTCCAATGAAACTAATAAGGAATTAAAATAAAAGAAATATCTAAACTAATACATTTCCCAAGGACTGATAGTACAAGTCATGAGCTTCTAAGATTAGAATATACAAAGCTGGTATGAAATAAATAAATCATCTGTTCGAAATGTACATAAACAGATTATTATGAATCTAAGCTACCATGAACAAGAGGCAGCTACGACCAGAATGTAGGTACATCTTCAAATCTAGCTCCCGTTGATCTCAGCAACGTCAGCAGCCAACATCTGCATGCAAGGTGCAGAAGTGTAGTATGAGTACAACCGACCCCATGTACTCAATAAGTAACAAACCTAACCTTAGGTTGAAAGTAGTGACGAGCTTGAACAAAGGTCGAGTCCAACACCAATAGCCAACAATAGTTCATAACAACGTAAAGCAAGTAATAAAAGAAGTAAGTCAGAGATGCAATGATCAGCTTACACACGGTTTCCCAAAAAGAATAGTTCCGCTTTTCAAGTATATTAGTGAAAACCCAAATCCTTTATTGAGATCGTCGAAAATATGAGTAAGTCTGAAAAAATAGTAATTTTTCCAAAAATCCTTTCAACAATAAATAAGATGTTCCATTTTTCTTTTCAGATAGCCAGTGCAACATATATCACTATGCCCATATGTCAATATGTGTGAGAAGTCATGAATGACCTGATACCGTAGAGCATGAGCAAAAATACATCTCTATGCATGTATGTCATATGTGCATGTCAGTGCAATGCATCTCAGAGATGAACTCATGTACTCAAACTCCTAGAGTACTCAATCTCTCTGTCTCACACTTTTCACTCATCATGCTCAATCACTCGACATGCTCAGTCACTCAGTACTGTATATGGCCAATTCAACCCAGGGAAGATTCATCCCGAATATATACATAGAAACTGCCAGTCAGTCACTCAGTACTGTATAAGGCTAATCCAGCCTGGGGAAGATCCATCCCCAAATATAAATGCTTTGGACAAGATCCATATCTAGGGAAGATCCATCCCTCAATATAAATCAACCGCGCTCACTAGGGGTATATACAGACTCCGGAAGGGCTCTTTCAGCCCAGGCGCTATATCAAGCCAATCATGGTGCAAATCAATATAACCTACTGCGGCGTGCAGCCCGATCCCATAATATCACTCACACTCAGTCCCTCAGCCTCAGTCATCAATCTCTCCAGTCTCTCGGGCTCACAATGACATGAAACTAGCCCAAAATGATGATATCATGTGTCAATAGATAGAAACAGAGACTGAGATATGATATGAAATGAATGAACATGACCGAGTATGAAATTGCAATTTGAACAAGTAATTCAACAGCAATATAACATCGGTGGGCCCCAACAGAATAAGCATGAAGCCTAGATATGGTTTCTATCATGGATCACAGCTCAATTGCTCTAGTACATAAAGATTTCATGGTTACAGATAAGATAGGTAGCTACACAGCACCACAGGAACAACGGAGTCACAATTCACACGGGGCATGCCCATACGCCCGTCACCTAGCTTGTGTGTCACCTCAACACCAAACACATAGCACGTAATTCGAGGTTTCATACTCTCAGCATCAAGTTTAGAAGTGTTACTTACCTCAAACAAGCAAATTCCAATACCGAGCAAGCCAAGCGACGCTCCAAAATGCCATTTCACGCGTACCGACCTCCGGACGGCTCAAAACTAGCCAAAAGCAACTCAAATACATCAAATAATGCATAAGGAAACAAACCCAATTGAAAAAGGTCGAATCTTTAATCAAAGCCCGAAAATCATCCCAAAAGTCCAAATCGGGCCCGCACCTCGGAACCTAACAAAACTCACAAAATCTGAACCCCCATTCAATTACGAGTCCAATCATACTAATTTCACTCAAATCCGGCACCGATTCGATGTTCAAAACTCAAAAATTCACATTATGAAACTTTAGGCAAAAACCCCCAATTCTCATTTGGAACCCTCAATCAAATGCCGAAAATGAAGATAGATTCATGATATAAAATCAAAAGTGAGTAGAGAACACTTACCCCAATCCACATGGTGAAAGCTGCTTCAAGAATCGCCTCAATCCGAGCTCCATAGCTCCCAAAATATAAAAATGGCCGAAACCCCCGAAATAGAATACTTTATAATCTGCCAAGGCATTCCTCTTACACGAGCGCAAAAAGTCCATCGCGTTCGCGATGAACAAAAATACACTTCCTCCAAAATACACTATGCGATTGCGAACAAGGCTCTGCTAATGCAAAGAAGAAACTAGCAACCTCCCAACAATACATTACGCGATCGCAAATGTACTCATGCGAACGCGAAGCACAGGCGACCCAGCATGGCGAACGCTTCCATTTTTCCGCGGATGCATCGAAGAAACGTCCAACTCCTGCTCTCAGCTCAACCCTACTCAAACGCGACATCCTCTATGCGAACGCGTACAGCCTTCAACACCAAGCTATGCGATCGCGTCTGGCCAATCATGATTGTGAATAAGAAACAGCCCAGCTCCATTTTCCCTTTACGCGATCGCATCTACTAATCCGCGATTGCGAAGAACTATCCATGCACCAGGAACCAGAACACACTAGCGAGGTCAAAATGGAGGGAAATGATCCGAAACACGCCTGTAACTCATCCGAGCCACTCGGGACCCCGTCCAAATATACCAACAAGTCTCATAACTTAACACGGACCTACTCGAAGCCTCAAATCACACATAACAACATCAAAACAATGAATCACACCTCAAACCAAAATCTATGAACTTTGAACTTTCAATTTCTAAAGCTCGCGCCGAAACATATCAAATCAACCGAAATGAACTCAAATTTTGCACACAAGTCCCAAATAACATCACAAAGCTATTTCAATTCAGGAAACCACAATCCAAATTCGATATCCTCAAAGTTAACTTCCGGTCCAACTTATGAACTTTCCAAACCTTCAAATTTCTAACTTTCGCCAATTTCCGTTGAAACCTTCTAGAAACATCCAAATGCAAATCCGGGCATATGCCCGAGTCCAAAATCACCATCTGGACCTATCGGAACCATCAAAACTCCATTCCGGGGTCAAATTCACAAAAAGTCAAACTTGGTCAACTCTTCCAATTTAAAGCTTCAACAATAAAATTCATTCTTCCAAATCGATTCCGAATAACCTGAAAAAAACAAAACTGACGATTCACATTAGTCATAATACATCATACAATGTTGTTCAAGACTTTAAATAGCTGAACGAAATGCAAATGCTCAAAAGGACCGGTCAGATCGTTACAATTATATCTTTCCTTATTGAATTAGATCCTAATATTTTGGAGTTTAAATGCACTTGACAATTTACCTCAAATAAGGAAAGGATTCCCTTTTGTTTTAAAACGGTATTATTCATATATTCTACATTAATCTATGTATACACGAAGTTCCTCTTACGCAGTTCTATAAATCTGGTAACTAAGCATAAAAATAACATGGTTAATTAATATGTGTTTTCACCTTTTTTATCTCTTAATCATGATAAATAAGTGTAGTTTAGTCTTTGTATATTGACAGATGATTTTTTCTTTTTCAAAATATTTACCATGATTGAGAACTTCTTTGTGGAACTATTTGCCCTTATTGAGTTCAATATTCTTCATTTTCAAGACTTGCACTTTAATTTTATAATTCAAATATAATTTTAAATAAATATTTATATAATTTTTTAAATTTTTTTACTGATTTAGACAAGGTACACGTGCAACGCAAATATTATTGACTAGTTAAAAGAAAGACAAAAGGCCAAAAAAATAGAAGAGTTAGTGTGTTAGTGACTTGACTCATAGAATCTTGAATGAATATGTATAATTTCTGTTAGAGTGACGAGGGCAAGGAAAATAAATTTAAATAGAAGTTTAAATCCCTATAAATAAGCAAAAACAAATGGAATGGATTCGGAAGATTTACTGATCAATAATAACTTAGTTCCTACAATCAAGCAAAAAACTTTACGTTCTCTTAAGGAATGTCATTAATTAGGTGCTATTTTTGTTAAATTACTTAGATGTCATTTTCTTAATTACTTACTACTGCCACAAATCTGTCAAATTTTCTTAAATTTTGTCATACTTATGTTTTTTGCCCTTCTTTTTTCTTATCATTTCAAATTCGGTTTTATTGTCATTTCGAATTATCTTCTTATCAATTAGGTCGTAGCTCCAACCTGGATCAGGCTAAACATTCCATATGGACTCTCATTAAGTAAAGTTACTCATTATTTCTTTTCTTTGGGGAGGTAGATGGGCTAAGAGTCCAAGAGTAAAAGAAGAAAGTGAGTATTTTCTGCCATGTCGATGGATTGAAATCGACTTGTAAAATGGTTGTGGCCTTGTGGATCACAAAAATGCAATATTATGTTAACTAATGGACTCAATTTTCCCCTCACCATCCAGAGGATTGCCCAACAAAAGAAGAGTCCAATGATATAATCAAATCTAGAGGTGTCAGATGGAGAGTTGGACTAAATTTAGGCGGTCAAATGGATTAAGTTTTAAAGAATCATAACTTAATCTACCCAAAATTAAGGCGGTCAAATGGATTATAACTCAATATGCCCAGTATGACCTAACTTATCCTTCCTATTTTTTTTTAAGGAATTTTTCAATTAGATTAGGAAGGGAAGGTGAAAAAGGGAAAGGAATGTCATGATACTAATAATGTTTAAACCCTTTATTATCCTCCTTATTTTGTTTTCCGTTTTTGAAAGAAAATGTGAAACCCAACAAGTGGTACGTATATCTTTTTTATCATCTAACTTCTATATTTTCATGTTTTAAAAGGAGTATCAACTTCCAGTAGTTACAATGTTATGTTTAAAATTTGTAATAAGATATTATTGTTTTAAAAAAAAATGAGATGTTTTGTTTTGTTCCCCAGAACAACTATTTGACACTGTTTTAACTCAGTGTCGGCTAGTCATGACAAGTAGGATTTTTATTAAAGCTCGTCTTCTAACGTTAACGCGCTATAAAACTTCTATTATTTTAGTTTGAAGTTTGATAGTTATCCCCTTATTTTGAAAGGTCATTAAGTTTTGACTCATCAAATTATACTATTTTGACCCATTCAGACTTAATATTATTTTCTTAACTCCTTAGTTGATATTCAAACCCGTTCAAGTTTAAACAAGTTAAGTAGGTGACAAAATAATAAGTTGATTTTGTCATCTTTAACCAAATCTTACTCTTATTATGTTTAGCTTTTTTGATGCAGGGCGGTGTGTTCATATAGTATATACTACGAATTTTATAAGTTAATATCTATCCTGTCCTCTCAAGTCCTTTTCATCATCCATTTTTTTCGTGGATGTTACATCTTTACGTGCATGAAATAAGAGAGCATTATAAGTTATAACGATTAGGAATTAAATAGGTGGAGGATCAAAAGTTTGTGCATGTGAAAGAAAAGACATCACTGAAGTCTACATTGCTTAGAACTTCAAATTTAACAAACAAAAAAACAACTGAATAATTGGTGGACAAGAGGTTCATTTATAATTTGAAAAATCTCACCAGAATGAAATTACCATGACTTAGATTCAAATTTTATTACATGGGAGGATGAAAAAAGAGACCCAAAAAAAGGTAAAATAGATCGGCAATCCCTGAATTATCCCTTTTCTTCTCTCTCCCAAACTTGGTAATTTAATAGTCTTGATCCTTTTGGACGCTGACAACCCATACTATGGAACACGGGTTGTCACGTGGTATTTTTTATCCACATGAAATTTTTTAGAATTAAATATTATCTTTATAAGTTCACCCATTATTAGGATATTTTTTGGGATAAATAGCAAAAAAATGTAGAACAATATTATTTGGCTATAACTTTATTATTTAACAAAAGATAATATTCTAATTAAGTTATTTCGACATATTTAACCATAAAAAGAAAAAATATACAGTTAGAACAAATAATTATTACATCTAAAGAAGAAATAAAAAAAAATACGCAGTTGGAGCTCCATTATTTTGGCTAAATATAGACTTTTTTCTTTCTCTAGAAAATACATCATTTGAACTTTATTATTTTGGCTAAAGCTTCTTTTTATTTGATTAAAATAATAGTTATAAATATTTGATCCAAAAAAGAAAGAAGAAATACATAGTTGAAACAAATATCATTATATCTAAAAGATAAAAAATTGGCATAAAATATCCAATTTATTAAGATGAGACAAGGAAAAATAGAGTTGAAAAAAATTTAATTATTGTATTTGATTATGTGGCAATTCATGTTAAAAGATAGTGTATTCACGTTCTTTTTCACATCAACATCTACGGGGTCGAGGTTATCAAATTGCCAAGTTTAGAAAATGTAAAGTTTAAATATATACAAAACTAAAGTTATCAAGTTCAAGGGTGGTCACAATCTATTCTGCCAAAAAGAAATAGTAGAAATTAAAATTACCAATAAAAAGAGACTAAAAATTGAACCCACACTTACTAATTTATACTAGTGTGTTACCTTACTAATTTGTAAACTTTTTTACTTGAGTATGAAAAGCAAGGATTCATGTAGCAGAATCTTATCCTGATGAGTATGAAAACTGACTGATACTGACCTCCCCTTGTCCCAAAGTTATAATTAAACAAATGGGTTAATAGGATGAATGATGTGGTCCAATTGACATCTCGTGACTACAAATTCACCATTTCGAGTAGCACTTAGCCTTTTCTTCTCTTTCTTTTAGAGATCATCTCTCAAATTTGCATCTGGATTCATGTTAATGCATAACAATTATACAAAGTCTTGAGGTACTCAAACGAATATTATCACGATTAAATTACTTACTCGGCATATTTGTTTTTTTGGTTACAATTGTTTTCTCTAATGCGATCTATATATAGACTGACCTAAACTTGTACTGGAAAACCTTGTCCCTGTCAAAACTTAACATCTGGATTAGATATCAGAGTTATTTAAATATTGACTCACCTATCAAGCATTAAATTGTATCATTATAAAGTTGATAACGATTTTCACCGTATTAATTAAATTCTTTTGTGGAAGTTGGGTCAGGAAAGAAATGATTGAATCTATTAATTAAGTGACACCATCTCCTCCTATTGTTAATCAAATCGCAGTGAACTAGACATTGAATAAATTCTTCATTCTCTACTAGTAATTATTTTCTGCTGAAGTCCACCTATTAATGAATAACAGGTCCACTTTCATAAGAAATGTCATTATATGGTTCGTGCTTGCTTCCCATTTGCCACTATAAATTGATGAAAATGTTGTCTTGTTCTACTTGGACATTTTGCACTAACAACGCTAGTAAACAAGAGCTAGAGCTATGGATTTCCATTTTTTTTTAGCTTCTTTCATTATGTTGAAGCTGTTGTTTCACAAATGAATTTTCCAAAGGCTGCTTCAAACATCACTTTTTTATCCTTGACTTAACTAGTAATATTCTCAAACAGTATATCAATCTTTTCCAATTCAGCAGACAGGCAAAAGAAGATTTTCATATAAAAGAAGAACTACAAAGCCAGCTAAGATAATTAAGCACGGTACGCCCGAGCTGTTTTTTAGAGAAAAAATAAATGGACAAATTTAAGGGACCACGTATGTATTCAGAGGCGTACCTATTTGAAATCTTAGAGGGACAAAAGGTCTATAGTATACCATACTATACTATACTATACTATGGACCCCATAAGTTTTGGCAAAAATTTTATATGTGTATACCTTAAAAATAATTAATTTAAATCGTTTGAAATCCTGATACTAAAAACTTTTAGAAGGCACTTGTTGAACAGAATACGAGTGCCCTCGTCGCCTTAAAATTTTGGGTCCGTCTATGTATGTATTCAGCCTAACTATATAGATCAAGTTGGGAAGGAGCAAACTCGTGAGACAACCATCCAAGAGCCTAACAATTTTATTTGGATTGCTGGTAAAACAACCATCAACTGATACGTTGGTATATATCTTTTGGCTACTGTTCCATTGTTATTCCTGTTTGTAATTGCTTCTAATTATCAGTCAAATCTGAAGGAGTCCTTATTCTATATTTTGTTATTTGAGTTAGGTAGTTATTGCACTCTCCAATCGTTTGGTATATGGATTTGGGATTGATGAAATGATCGAACTCTAGTATATTGTTTTCCTTAATTTTTCATCATTTATATATCTATATTATTATAAAAACACGAATAATTTACATTAAATGTTGTACGACAAAAATATCCTTAAAATATCAATCGACTTTTATGCTCTTAAAAGCTTGAAGTCTTTCTTTTAATATATAATTTCATATTGAATAAAAGTGTAAAATTAAGAATTTCTCTCATACTAGGATTTTGATTACCATCACTAGACACAATTACTTTTTTTAATTTGTAATTAATTGTAATTAAGTGCTGACTCTGACTCTTAATATATAAAAACCTTTTGCTTACAAAATTTACTCGTGATTTGCATAATTGTTGTTTGATATCATGAGTTTCTATTAGGGAAGGATGCCAGCATTGATGTAGCCAATCAGCGGGAACACCTTATTACAAATGTATAATTAAATTTCGAGTGTTATCACGCACGATTATGTCAAGGTCGTACTACCCAATCTAAATTGCATTATGTTTTCTTACATAAACTATATATTGTACTTCAAAGAGAGATCAATCCGTTCGAGGAAGCAAATATAAAAGTTATTTTTACCCGAATTTCCCTCTTAAAGTACTAGCTGCTCGGTTAACAAATTGTAATAGGAGATTATGAAATTGCTTATTCACAAAGCTTATTTTAAGCAGGCAGCAAATACTGTCAAACAAAATTAATTATTAAACATATCATCTTTGTTGGTCCAGATGATATCCAATCTTTTTGAATTTAAGCATTATGTTAAATGTAAATAATATTGATTTTCAATATTTAAAAGATTGTTGCATTTTATCTACGCCAATTGCTTTACACCAATTCTTTCTTCTTCTATGTTTTAACAAAAATATTTTCATTTATATAAATATTGATCAAAGATCCACGTGCAACACATGTACATAGAAACTAGTATATATAAAAGAGGGAATAGAAAAGATGACTTGACATCTCTCTAAGACTAGGATTGCCATATATCTTTTTTTTCATTTTTTAGGACTTGTTTGTCCAAAAATCTCATTTCCTTTCAATTTACAATTAATACACTTAATCTTTGTACGTTACTTTTTTGTTGCAAATACTCAATGTTTATCATCCTCTTTTTTACCTAATCAATATTATAAACCTTTAAAATCATTATCATTATCATTATTTTACTGGAACGAATATGCTACCAAGAGTCATTTCATCATTTTGATTCAGTTTGTTTTATAATTCAAAACTAATTATCCTATTTATTACGTCTTATTATGTCTCAAGAGATACAAAAAGATCTCCATATCTATTTGCGTTTTTTGTTTAAAAAACATACTCTTTAGTTCCCTTATGACTAAATTCCGTATCTTCACCTTCTTTATGCAATAATCTCATACCTCCATTGGTTTAAGTAACTCTCACAAATTTCGAGTCCGACAATAGTCCATAATATGTAAACAAGACTCCCACTCTCAACTAACATGCCTGGAAAGTTTATATTTTTCTCTTTTCATTTTTGCTTCTCACTTTTTTCTATTAAATAATACTATTTTTCTTCTTTCTCAGTACATTGCATGTTATCAGCTAAATTAATTTAAAGGATGCTATTGTAGTTCTGCAGTATTTTCTTACTTTGTCTTTTTGGTCTTTTAATATAGTATTTTGTTGGTTGAAGAATAAGTTTGTTGTACCAAGAAAAAATAGATGTTTGGGATATGAAGACACTGTTCTAATGGACATGTATTTTTGCATTATAATATTCTCTCATCAGATTCTTAACCTACCTCTCTTCAAATGACTGAAATTGCAAAATGCAATTATACCAATCTACAGAACTTGACATTATGCTATCACAGGAGCAAGTTTGTAAGTTTGACATTTCTCTAAAACCAAATACTTATTTTTTTATTTTGCTTTTTGCTTTTTATGTCATTGCTTGGTTCTTTTTCCTCCCGTTCTATTGTCTATGTATTCTTGAAAATATAATAGAGAAGGGAACTTGACATTATGCTATCACAGGAGTCAAGTTTGAAAGTTTGATATTTCTCTAAAACCAAATAGTTATTTTTTTATTTTGCTTTTTGCTTTTTTTATCTTATTGCTTGGTTCTTTTTCCTCCCGTTCTATTGTTTATTTATTTTTGAAAATGTAATAGAGAAGGAAATGTAAAGTCGCTAATACGTTGAAAATTTGTAGTTGATGAAGATACCAAAGAGTTATAGTATTGGAGTTAATAACTATCTCCTTCCTTTCTACAAATTAATCGGTTGTATCTCTTTAGTTGAGTTTCTTTACTCCATTTTTTTCTATTGGTTTTCATATGCTTTTTTCCTTTTTTTGAACTTTCATTTCAAGGTTTTTTTGCATCCCACAAAGGCCTTGCGACTATTATAATTTCTCAAAAATTTACCGTTAAATATAAAAAAAATATATATGAAAACTTTGTTTTATGGTTGTCAAATGGCATCGTCCAAGAAAAACAACGGAAATCTATTACTCTTGTAAAAGTTCCCGTGAAATTATTGTTCGTCCTTCTTTTTGAACTAATTATGTAAATTAAATTTTGTTATCTTAAATGTTTTAATTTGATCTTTTTTTTTAATGTAAACTACGACTATTCTTCACTTTGAAACTTCGCTCTCTTCCGGAGTTATATTTCTCTATTTACATGACGAGTGACCAAAATATTGATATAAAAGAAGAAGTTTAATGTATATTTTGAAGGAAATGAAGAGGAAACAATAAAGATTTATAAGCATCAAGAAGAGAGCAAAGTTTTTGATCTTTTTGGAGTAACCATAGGAGAAAGGGACTAGGGAGGAAGAGAAAAATAATAAGAAAAAGTAATTAATAAAGGAAGTAGCACAGGGAGAAAAAGAAAATAAAAAAATAAAATTAGAGGATAGAGAGGCAGTCGATAATAGAAGCTTTTTAGATTGATTGAGAAATGAGAGGGATTAAGAAATGGAAAGAGAAAGTAAAAGAAGATCAATGGAAGGGAAAAAAACTAAAAAAGCGAGGGATATAATTAACCTCCTCACGCACAGAATATATGAAATATTTTCTTAAAAATTCTTTTTTTATTTTAAAGAATATTTGGTAATAAAATGTAGTTTATCAAAGCTCTAATCTACAACAAAAATTCATATTGGGATTTTATCGGTATTTGTAATTAATTTTTCTTCTTATTGTTGAAATTTTTTGCTCTTTTATATAAGCTAATTATAAATTATTGTATTTTCACAACCGAAAAGTTTCCTAGTTCTATATATAATAATGGATATTCGAGGGGATTATTACCCTCTTTCATGGAAAATACTATCCTTTTCGTGGACAAAGGGAATGCCTTTTATCCAATGGAATAAAGGCGGGTTCCACTAATTGCTCTGTACGTAAGTATTTTTAAAAAAGAAAGAATTATGTTAGATTTCTACCTTTACAAGTTACAACTAGCTTTGTACAGTAGCTTTTTAAAATATACTAGTTTTAATGTACGCGTGTTACGAGTGGACACTATCACATAAGTATTATATTAGAAATTATATTTAAAGTATAAAATATTAGTGTAAGCTTTTGAAACTGATAACATTGATCCTAAATAGCTAAATCACCATTCAATTTAGTCACCTAAAACTTTGTGTCCGTTTTATCATTTTATCGCTTCAATTTCATAAGTTATCAAATTATTCCTTTTTAGTTTAGCAAAAAGATATAGCTCTTGAATATTTAAAAGTTTTGGTACAAATACTTTTGGAAAGCTATACTCAAGTTTGTTCGAGAAGCCACAAATATGAATTGATCAACTATACTTTTATTGTGGTTCTTCAAAGAAGTATTAGATAACTCAAATTTAAAAGTGAATCTTTTGATCTTCTGAAAATTTGTGAATAAGAGGTGGTCCTATAGCTCATAGAAGAAAACTGATAAACGAAATTATGAAGCATAAAAGTAAGTAATGTTGAATTAATATTTTACAACAAGCTGTTATTTGTTAGGAGGAATAGCAAAATTAAAAAAAAAAAATTAATGATAACTCAATCAGAATGTGTTTTGTCTCTCCTATTTCATCATTGTTGCTTCAAGTTAGCACTTTTATCAATATGAGTCTTAATACTATATTAAGAATTTTGTCAACTTAAAAAAAAGATTCCATTTATATGATGAATTTAGAAAAAAATTGAGTCAATTTATTTGTGTAATAAGTTATTTCAAAAATTTATTAAATTCTTTTTTTTGATAACTAACTTATTTTATTAATCACCAAGAATCAATTACAAAGCCATAACAAAGCTAACACAGCTTGCTATCAAAATTCATGACAAAAGGAAATATTATACTCCTTAAAGACACAGGCTATGCATGAAAGACATGTTCCTAGGTGTTACTCGAACACTACAAACATAGGTAATTTCCTTTACAATATGCTCCCACACTTTGGTTTTTTGTTCAAAGATTCGAAGGTTCCTTTCAATCCATACTTGATGACTGCTTCTGCATACATAATTTTGATCACCTGTGGCCCGTTGAAATTCTCCTTTAGAGCATTTGATTGCCCCTTGGGTAAACTGCTGCCAATCCAGTGCTCCCAAGTATTGTATCTGCAGTTATTGAAATAATTTGTTCCAGATATTCTTTGTGTATTCGCAATGCACAAACAAATGTTCTCTCGTTTCATCTTGCATTCTTCAAAGCACATATTGAGTATTTACTGCAATCCCCCATTTGCTTAGTCTATCACAGGTCAGCAGCCTTCCATGCAGCATTAACCACATTGTGAATCTTGCCTTTGGTCGTGCTGCATTGTTGAACATTATGTTCTTTCATTTCACTCGACTATAGTCACCAAGAAAAGATACGTATATTTGTCTGATCAAACTTCTTTTGTGTGTCTACACAAAGTGTCTGTTCTCCAGTACTTTATTAGCCTCAATAACTTTCTTCACCATCTAGTAAGCTAGTATTGACATGCTAGTGATCTGCTGCCCTTTGATGTAATATGTGTGTATCCAACGAATCCACAGCTTGTCCTGCTTGTGTGCTAAGTTCCAGCAAGTCTTTGCTATTGCTGCTTTGTTCCAAAGCTTCAAGTTAGTGAGGTTAAGGCCACCCCTAGATTTAGTCATGTAGACTTTATCCCAAGCAATCAATGCTTTCTTTGTAATTTCATTGACCCCCGACCATATGTAGGACCTACACAATCCTTCAATAAGCTTGATCACTTTTGTAGGTACTATAAACAATTGTGCCCAGAAAGCTTGTATGCCAAACATAACATTCTGTACTAGCTGAATTCTCCTAGCATAAGACAAGGTCCTAGCAGTCCAAGAGGTAATTCTGGAAGTCATTTTTTCAATGAGGGGTTGCCACTGAAGAACACTAAGCTTTATGGTAGACAGTGGTACTCCAAGGTATTTGAAGGGCAATTCACCAGCAGAAAAACCTAAATTTATTTGTTGTCTATGATCTGAAGTAACCCTCCAAAGTAGGCTTCACTTTTATTTTGATTTGCTTGTAGCCCAGAAGCTTGAGTAAACTGGTAGAACTTTTGCTGAATTGCCTGCACTAATTTCAAATTCCCTCTAGCAAAAAGCAACAGATCATCAACAAAACTAAGGTGTGTAATTCCTAGCTTGTCACATCGAGGGTGGTATTTGAATTCTTTAGCCATCTTGAAACTAGCCAGGCGGCTACTCAGATATTCCATTGCTATGGCAAACAGGAAGGGTAACATTAGGCCACCTAGCCTTAGTCCCTTGGCAGCATTGAAGGGTACCAGTGGTTCTCCGTTAACTATGATAGAGTAATTGACTGTTTGTATGCACTTCATTACCCAAGAGATGAATAACTGAGGGAATCCCAATTCTCCCATAACTTGCCTTAAATATGGCCATTCAAGAGTCATAAGCTTCTTGCACATCAATCTTGATAATGCATCGAGGAGAGATGTTATTTCTAGAATAGGCCTTCACCAACTCATGTGCTAAAATTATATTATCAGCAATCCTCCTCCCAGGTACAAACTGTCACGACCTAAAATCCATTGTAGGTCATGATGGCGCGAAACGCTGGCGTCAAGCACAGTACAGTAAAATATGAATCCCATTAAATAAGTCCAGTAAAATATGGTGCTCGTAGAAAACACGTAATTTTATTTTTCAATTTCCGTATAAAATACAAATTACTAGGTGAAATAATAATAATTACGTGAACTACAATAATGAACATCCGGTAGGAATCCCGAAAACCTAGTATCACAAGTGCATGATCATCTATTAAGGAGCATAGTAATAATATAATACCTGTCTGGAATACAAGTTAGACAGGAGAATATAAATAACTCTGATGGAGACTATGTATGCTGCGGATATTTACATGGAATTCAACTCACTGAAAAGTCCCCGCAACAACCACGCGCCCAAAAGACCACCGAACATATGTATATATACGTGCACAATAAGTGCAGCAAGTGTAGCATGTGCACGTAAATCAACGCGTACCTAGTAAGTATCTAGCTTAACCCCGGAGAAGTAGTGACGAGGGGTCGACATCAACACTTACTAGTGGTCTTAACTCAAATACAATAGAAAGTAAACAAATATACAGCAGGGTAATAAACAGTATAAACAAATATTGGTACGTGGTACAATCCTCCTCTGAACAGTAAAGTCAAGCTCTCAATTATCAGTTACCTCCTCAACCGGAGTATATATGAAATGGACCTTACCAGATAGGTCACCATAACTCAAATCAGGACAACACACGGATATGCTGGTTTCTTGTCAAATATTACGCACGATGCTGCCGAGGCGCACAGACCGATCCCATAAGAGTATTTTATAGAAATGTCGAGGCGTACGGCCCGATCCCATAATAATGTGTACACCGTCGAGGGTCGAATGACACGAACCATAGATGCATCTATTACACTGCCGAGGCGAACAGCCCGCTCCCATAAGAGTGTGGTATATAATTCTGCCAAGGCGATAGTCCCGATCCCATTAGAGTAAGAAGCTTTAACGGGTCTTTGACCCCACTCACGAATAAACGTGTGATTTATGAAATTTAAGGAAAGCTTTGCGATGAAAACGCACAACACGGGAGGAATTCATAAGGGAAGCACAAATTATTCCGCAAATTATCAAGTAGCTCGTCACATCTCTACAATAGCGAGTCTATCACCCTATGCAAGTCTAGTCTCGAGTTGTATCGCGAAATAAAGGAATTAAACGAGCAAAGATGACTCAAATAGTACAATTATAGCTTGGCATGAACCTAAGTCTACCCGGACATAATCAGGAATTCTAGCATACACACGGACACTCGTCACCTCATACGTGCGTAGACCCCATAACATGTAGCACATAAGAATATAACACCTACGGGATAAATTCCCTCTCACAGGGTTAGACAGGAGACTTAACTCACTCCGAACTTCCATAACCGGCTCCAACGCTACTCTAACACCGCAAACCGATGCTCGTCGCTCCAAAACTAGTCAAACAATGTGCCAACCAATAAAAATATACTCTAATACTCGTAAAAAATTAATTTATAACAATTCTCAACTCCGCTAAAAAAGTCAATAAAGTCAAACCTTGGGCCCACTTGCTTGGAACCCGACATAAGTCACAAAATCTAACAACCTATTCAATTACAAGTCCAACCATACTAGTTTCACTCAAATCCGACTCCGAATCGACGTTCAAAACTAAAAAATTCACGCTATGAAATTAGACAAAAATCCCCAATTTCTCTTTTTAAATCATCAACCAAATGCCAAAAACGAGGATAGATTCATGAAATATAATCAAAACCGAGTAGAGAACACTTACCCCAATTCACATGGCGAAATTCGCTTCAAAAATCGCTTCAATCCGAGCTCCATAGCTCCAAATATGATAAAATGGCCGAAACCCCCAAAATATAGCTTCTGCCCAAGTATTTACCCTTCGTGATCGTGGAAAATGCTTCGCAATCGGGAATAACAAACTTTCCCAGCTCAAAATTGCCCTTTGCAATCGCGAAGAACAAGCTGCCCAACTCCTCTAGACAGATTCTAGTATAATGGTCATAACTTTTTGTACAAAACTTCACATGACAAATGGATTGACTTTCCTTAAACTAGACACAAAGGGCTACAACTTTTATTTCTGGATCATCTCCAAATTCCTTATACATTGCAAGATACGAGCTTCTAAAGTCAACCCGATGCAACAGAAATTTCTTCTTCACGAACGCGAATCTACTCCGCAAACGCGATTCACATGCCCCTTTCTCCCATTTTTCTCTTTGCGAACGTGATCCGATTTTTGCGATCGTGATGCACACTACTGTAGCCAAAAACCAGCAATTATAGATGGCCTAGAAATGATACGAAACCACCTCGAAACTCACCCGAGCTCCTCGGGACCCCGTCCGAATATACCAACAAGTCCCAATACCTTATATAAACTTATCCAAACGCTCGAAATGCCACAAATAACATAAAAATCATGAATCGACGATAAAATCTTTCTTTCAACTTTCAAACTTCTAAATTTCGACGAACGCGTCCGAATCATATCAAAATGTTCCGCAATGCGCCAAACTTTACGCACAAGTCACAAATCACGATAGGAACCTATTCCAAGGCTCGGAACCCCAAATGGACATCGATATCCCCAAAGTCCACCTCCAACCAATCTTAGGAAATTCTAAAACCTTCAAAATGCCAACTCTCCACAATAAGTGGCGAAATGCTCCCCGGCGACCCGATACTCAACCCCAACATATGCCCAAGTCCCAAATGATCATACGAACCTATTTGAACCTTCAAATCCCGATTTCGAGGTCATTTACTCAAAAGTCAAACCTTGTCAATTCTTCCAACTTAAAGCTTCCGAAATTAGAATTTTCTATCCGAATCAACTTTGAACTTCCTGAAATTCGATTCCGACTACTCGTACAAGTCATAAAACATGAAGTGAAGCTACCCAAGGCCTCAAACGTGCCAAGAACTGTTCCGGAGTTGTCCAAAATAACTATTTAATACCTAGTGCACCTGCTTGTTCCACCACAACCCATGTGACCATATTAGCTCGAGCCAGACTGAATATCCTCCCTATTACCTTTAGCTAACAAGCCTTAGAACCAAATTCCAACATTCGAAATTCTCCACGAGACACGATTCTAACATACGAACACTACATCAATCACCACAAACTGTACCAAAACATGATCATGCACCTTTGCTGAAATCACACCATGCACCGCATAATTCACATGCCCATAATAACATTCTTGGACCACAATAGTTGCAATTTCACGAATCCAATTCCCGCAATACGCCTCATAACACATGTAAGCCCTGTTCCAACTCTCGCGATACCGCCACAAAGAGATGTGTAGAAACTCATAGCCACCTGCCAAAACGATAATTCATGGAGTCTCTTCACCTGACAAGAACCATTACCTCGTTCTACACTAAATCCCTACTTAACTCCGATTGCACCGATCTCGGGTACAATAACCTCGTATCACCCCGTACAAGCTGCTCGGGCAATAAGCCACCTCTAACACCGTCTAAAATATCATACAGCGCCAATAAGCTACAACTCGAATATGACTCATAAGGAAGAACGAACTCCGATAAAGAACTACCCAGCCGCGTAACGAATAAAACAACCGAAAAGATGCTATGAACCTTTCTCAGAAAATGAGAAACAAAATACACAGAAATAAGTATAGCGAACCATACTCAACATCTCACTATTGCGGCATGCAACCCAATACACACAGGATACGGCGTGCAACCCGATCCAAACAACATACCCGTGGCAGCGTGCCACCCGATCCAAACAATATATCTGTGGCAGCGTGCCACCCGATCCACACAACAACCAACATCGACCACAAACACTCCAAGTGCATAATACAACCCTGGGAAGACGGATAGCACCATATGCTACAAAACCCAAGCACGTCTACGGTGCAATAAATGACCTAGGTCCACTAGCTTACATTGATTGAGACACTGCCAGAATCTATTACTCCTATTGAAGTTTAATTAGTTACCTCCTAACTTATCTCTAGCTTTCCAAATGTTATTAAAGTCACCTCCAACTAACTAGCTGCCCCTATAAACAGAAGCTAAGTCTTCTAGGAGCTCTCAAAGTCTAGTCCTATCAGCTAAGCAGTTACTAGCATAAATAGCATAAAATTGCCATTTTGTGGAAGATGGAATTACCTGCACCATGACATGGATCCCCTGCGATGAGGTGGACACCTTCTCCAGCTTCAGCAAATCCTCCTTCCACATTAGCACATTGCCCCCTGACTGGCCAATAGAGGGAGTTTGAATTGACCATCAAACTGGAGCTCAACAGTGAGGTGCATGTGGTCTGTCATCCTAGTTTCAAGCAGGAACAGTAGAGCAGGGTTGTGAAGTTTAACCATGGAGGCACAATGCCTACGGAACTCAAGCATTATAATCACCCCTAACATTCCATATTATGAAGTTCATTAAAAAATGATTTTGAGTGGGGGCCTTTCTCTTGGTTCGCTTCCCCTTGGCCACTGGGGTTGGCTTCCTCACACCCAATAGGGGGTTTAGGGATATTGCTGAGTTCCATGAGCCTTGAGATAAGGGCACTCGGATATCTATTGAGTAGCTTGTTAGATTTCTGGGGTACAGAGCAATAAGCATCTCCCTCAACGGCTCTTTGAACTCTATTTTCAGTGGCTCTTGCACGAGGAATGCTTTTGTTTTTGGGAACCCCATCTTTTCTATGAGATTTTCCAGATCCACATTGGATTTTCTGAGGTAACTTAATATGTTATTGAGTCCCCTGCTCAGATGGTTGATGGGAGATAATAGAAAAGAGGATGGGGGTACTGGGACTATTGGTGCCACAGGGTGAAGTTGGGTGATGGGATTGGAGTCTCTAGGTTCATCAGAGGAAAGAAAGGCATGAACTGGCATAACTGGCCCATTAGGCTGTTGATCTCCTCCATGGAAAAGGTTGTCGAGTCCCCATGTACTGTGCCTGAAGGCGCAGGGTGGACATCCACAACTAGTGTCCAAAGTTTGCCGGGCCCTGATGGAGTAGCTATGTGGCTACTCTCGCTAAGTATAGAGGGTCCTCGACTGTGATTCCCATGGGATTGACCCCACCATCAATTGTAATTTTTGATTGGTCCCTTGTAGTGCCTGCTCCGGCCATGAGTCCGGCGTGTGTTCTGGTGGTAGTGGGGTGGAGGAGAGTGTTAGTGGGTTGGTGATTGAGGGTTGAGTGTTTGAGTTTGAGTTCTCTATTACTAAACTCAGCCTCGTGGAATCCACAAAAGAAGGGTTGGGAAGAATGAATCATATTATTCAGACTATGGCTATAACATGTCTGCTTCGTTGGGAGGTGTGTTTGAAGATCTTGCTTGAGCAGTCAATCTTGGAAGATTGACGAGCAAGGTCTTCTAACTGTTAACTATGGGAGATTAATATGAAGTAGGTAATCGATTTCCTGTAGAGGAGGTGACACAATCGGAGGAGAGAGACGGAGGTGGGCTAATGTGTATGAGTTTAGTGGGATCAATGTTTAAGTCCCTTAGGGGGGTTTGGCCCACTGACAAGTGGGATTGGGGATATCACCATTTCTCTTTGAGAGACTGGGATATTTTTATTTAATATAAGAATACCTGATTTGGGGGGAACAGATAGAAGTTATGCCCAAAGAGGCATCTTTTATTGGTGTGTTAGGTAGGTGCCTTTTGTGGCTAGAAAGTTTGGCGTGTGATGGTCGTGTGGGATACTCGTGCTCAATCGATGATATGAGATAATTTTCTTTTGGGCCTAAGAGGCCCTTGGGGAGGTATCTAGCTCTTTTGGGTCGAGAGATAGCCCCCTTTGGGCCAACTGACTCCCTGGGTCAGTTTCAAAGCGGCCCAAATTTGAGGAGCCCATGGTAGGCCTGTGATTCAGGGCAAGGAACGTACCTGACGTCGGATTGAATCGCTTTACCTGCGTTTGGGTAGCCACTGTTGTTGTTCCCTTCTGCTACCGTTCTAGGTGCTTGTTTTCCGGAAAGGGACGTTTTCCATTGGCCTTCTCCGTTCTGAATTGTTTCTTCTCCGGAGGGGTGGGTATTTGTGTGGGGGATCTATTTGTGGGTTTAGGTCTGGGGGTTTAGCATTGAAGGAACAAAACCTAATTGTATGCCCATCCTCCCACACGCCTTGTAAAGAATCCCCTCCCCCTCATACAGTATGGGGTGAGTGTGGGTACCTATGGTTACTGTAGTGGTAACTGGGATCTCCAATAGTACTTGAACATAGATCCTTGCGTACCTGCCCCTTAGGGTGGAGGAGGTACATGTGTCAATCATTAAGAGTTTTCCAATTCTGTTGCCAATTTTTTCAAGAATGGCCTTATCATAGAATTCCATCATCAACTGGGTAGCCTGATCCACACAACTGTTATGGCTATTTTAGATTCTGCTGGGACAAAATTTAGTTCCCATCGGCGTACCGATAAGAAATGTCCCGCTACAAACCATGAACCCTCTGTTAAGATCCTAGTCATGCTCTCTTTGAGATTGAATTTGACTATAAAGAAATCCCATCCAAATCGATGAGGGCGAGTGTCACAACTCAAAATCTACTATTGGACGTAATGGCGCCTAACACTGCCGTTAGGCAGGCCAACAGTGATTGATCAATTTAATTACTCATTCTAGTAATTTAATATTATAATTTTTATTAACTAAATAGTATGAAATAGGATTTACACGAATTACAATGATGAACAACCCATAGGAACCCCCAAAACCTGGTGTCACAAGTGCATGAGCATCAACTAGGAAATATAATAAAATACAACATCTGTCTGGGATACAAATTAGACAGGAGAATATAAATAACTTTAGTGGAGACTCTGCAAGCTGCGGATCATGACATGAAATGCAGCTCACTATAAAGTCACCACAATAGCCGCGCCTCTGCGCCCAAAAGACCACTAGACATATATGTACCTGCATAAAAAGTGCAACAAGTGTAGCATGAGTACGTAAATCAAAGCGCACCCAGTAAATATCTAGCCTAACCCTAGAGAAGTAGTAACGAGAGGTCGACATCAACAATTACTAGTGATCCAATAAGACAGAAGTAAACAGATGTGAGTCAGAGAAAATAAACGAAATAACAAGTATAAATACGTGATAAAATTCTCCTCTCAGCAATAACTCAAACTCTCAGCTAGTAGTTACCTCCTTAATCGGAGTGTATATAATAGACCTCACCCAGATAGGTCTCCATAGTTCAAATCAGGAAAACTCACAGATATACTGCCATCTTATCAATTATTGCGCACGATTTCGTAAGAGTATTTTATAGAAATATCGAGGTGTACGGCTCGATCTATCCTAATATTTCCAAACCATAGATACATCTATTATTTTGCCGAGGTGAACGGCCCGCTCCCATGAGAGTGTGATACATAATTCTGTCGAGGTGTACGACCCAATCCATCATAATGTGTGCACTGTCGAGGGTCGAATGGCACGAACCTTAAATGTATCTATCTTGCCATGGAGAATGGCCCGATCCCACTAGAATAAGAAGCTTTGACGGTCCTTGATCCCACTCACGAATAGACGTGTGAGTTATAAATTTTTGAGAAACCTTTCGATGAGAACGCATAGCGCGGGCGAAATTCGTAAGAGCAGTATAGTTATTTCGCGGCTAATCATGAAGCCTGTCGAATCTCAACAATAGCAAGTTTATCACTCTACACAAGTTTAGTCTCAAGTCTCAATGTAAAATAAAGGAATTTAATAGGCAAGAGACAACTCAAATAGTATAGTTATAGAATAGAGGGAACCTAAGTCTACCCGGACATAACATGAATCTAGCTACGTACGGACTCTCGTTACCTTGTGCGTACGTAGCCCCTGCAACAAGTAGCAAATATTAAATACATTACCTAGAGGTAGTTTTCCCCTCACAGAGTTAGACAGGAAACTTACCTCTCTCCGAAGTTCCATAACCGGCTCCAAAGCCTCTTTAACACCTCAAACCAATGCCCGTCGATCCAAAACTAGTCAAAAAATGTGCAAACCAATCAAAATATACTCTAATACCCATAATTAATCAATTTAAATAAATTCCAACTCCGCTCGAAAAGTCGAGAAAGTCAACCCTCGGGCCCACGTGCCTGGATTCCGCAATCTTTTGAAGATAAACCTTACCCATAACACCACGAACTCAAAAATATATAATTTATTCCAAATTCAATGTCCAATTTCGTGGTCAAAATCTAAAAATACCAAATTCTAGGTTTTCCACCAAAATCCCAAATTTCTACTAATTTTCATGTTTAAATACATATATAAACCATGTATCTAACTTGTAATAGGTGGGAATCACTTACCTTGTGTTGCTTGATGAAATTCTCCCCTTGAAGCTCTCCAAAATCACCGCGACCAAGTGAAAATGGAAGAAAATGGGCCAAATCCCGTTCTTAAAAGAACACACTGCCCATCGACCTCTCGCATCTGCGGAAACATTAGCCGCTTCTGCGGCTTAGTGTCCGGTTCTGCAGCTCCCTTCAAACCCTTCAACTTCCGCATTTGCGGCCCCTCCAGCGTTTCTGCGCCTTTGCTTCTGCGATGCTTCATCCGCAGGTGCGGTTCCGCTTCTGCCAAATTTGACCGCATCTGCGATCCCAGCGTTCCCCAGCAAGGTCCGCACTTGCACTCCAATTGTCGCATTTGTGATCGCGCATGTGCGGGAATTTCTTCGCACCTGTGAACTCAGCCAGTTCAACTCCCAGCCGTTTCTGCGACCCAGCTACCGCAGAAACAATCTCACCAGCAACCAGAAAATCCCAGCATTCCCTTTGTCCGAAATTTAATCCGTTAACCATCTGGTATCCACCCGAGGCCCTCGGGACCTTAATCAATTATACCAACGTGTCCCAAAATACATTACGAACTTAGTTGAGGCCTCAAATCACGCCAAACAACATCAAAACTACGGATCGACGATCAAAACCTTTCTTAAAACTTCCAAACCTTTAAACTTCGACGAACGCATCCGATTCATATCAAAACATTTCGGAAAATGACGCCAAACTTTGCGCACAGGTCACAAATCACGATTTGAACCTATTCCAAGGCTTGGAATTCCAAACGGACATCGATAACACCAAAGCCCACTCCAAACCAAACTTAAGAAATTCTTAAACTTTAAAAACGTTAACTTTTCATAATAAACGCTGAAATGCTCTCGGGTGATCCGATACTCAATCTGAACATACGCCTCAAGTTCAAAATCATCATTTAAACCTATTGGAACCTTCAAATCCCGATTCCGAGGTCGTTTACTCAAAAGTCAACTTTTAGCCAATTATTCCAACTTAAAGCTTCTAAAATTGGAATTTTCTTTGCAAATCAATCCCGAACTTTTCAAAATTCAATTCCAACCACACGTATAAATCATAATACCTAAAGTGAAGCAACTCAAGGTCTCAAATCACCGAACGACGCACTAGAGCTCAAAATAACCGGTCGGATCGTTACAATGATGGGTTCTTTGGTTTCCATAAGTGTGCCAGCTTTGCTCGTAGCACTTGGTGATGAATTTTCACCCAAATATTTTGATAATTAGGAAATTTTTCCAGGGTTGGTAGTATCGGACTTTTTCCTCATCCATCAGTGGGAACAAAATGTTCCTGGTGTTTAGTTCAAATAAGGGAATGAAGGGTGATTGATGCGGTAGTTGGTACGGGGTATATGAGAATTGATTTGCCTCAAGGAGGATTTCCTTAAAAGAGTTCTTTTGGGGCATATCCTCTTCCATATCTTGTAGGTGGGGGACAGGAAAAATACCAGGGGGTTAGGTGAGGTTTGAAGTGTGGGGTCAATTGTCGGAGGTGGGCTTGTGGACATTTTGGGTTAACATGGGTTAGTGGGAGTTAAGAGGGTAGTCTTTCCTCTCTATTTCTTATCTTCATAAGGTTATCTATCTCAATTATATATAATCTCCCCATCTGAAATTATATTCTTCTACATAATCAAGTAGTACAAAATCTCATCTTATCCTATTTGTAAACTTAATGACCCTCTAATAAGTTTTAATTGTTCATGATCTTTGAATGAAATTCATAAAGTAACATCAGTAATAAGGGTTGTGACAAAATGAATAAAATTCTTTCATTCTTAACCAGAGGTCTTAGGTTCGAGTCTTAAGTATGAAAAAAACCTGATATCAAATGCTTCCTCCTTCAATAGGTCTATGCGCACGAATCCGAATTAGTCAAACGCAAAGCGAATACTTAGAGAATGGTAATTGTGATTTCCAATTCTACTGGTGGTAAATTATTGTATTCACCTATCATCCTTCTCAAAAATTTAGTTCGCTTTATTTTTAGAGTGGCAAAATTTCTGCTAAACTAGATATAGACAATTCACTTCGTAAAGGTAAGATTAACTAGACATAAATTAAGTTAACTTTTTAATAAATAAAGTTAGATATTCTAAACGTACGCGAAATACATTTTATAAAGTGCTAATTTCCCATTTCTGGAAGAGCGTGGTTAAGGAGGGCTTGGAATGGCTTGCTAGGTTGTTAACGTTATTTTTAGGATGAAGGAGATGCCCGAAGAATGAAGGCGGAGTACGATGATCCCGTTGTACAAGAACAAGGGGGATGTCCAAAACTACAACAACTATAGGGGCATCAAGTTGTTAAGCCAAACGATGAAAGTGTGGGAGAGGGTGATCGAAGGGAGGTTGAGGATGAGTGTGTCCATTTCCGAGAACCAGTTTGGTTTCATACCGAGACGGTCGACTACTGAGGCCATTCACATTGTGAGGAGATTGGTGGAGCAGTATAGGGCGATGAAGAAGGATTTACATATGGTATTCATTGACCTAGAGAAAGCCTATGACAAAGTCCCGAGAGAGGTTTTATGGAGATGTTTGGAGGTTAGAGGAGTGCCTATAGCGTATATTAGAGTGATTTAGGACATGTATGATGGAGCTAAGACACGGGTTAAGGCAACATGAGGAGGCTCTAACTACTTTCTGGTTGAAATGGGGTTGCATCAGGGATCAACGCTGAGCCCGTTTTTGTTTTCCCTAGTGATGGATTCATTGACACGACACATTCAAGGGGAGGTGCCTTGGTGTTTGTTATTTATGGATGACATAGTCCTGATGAGATGCGGGGTGACATTAATGAGAGGCTGGAGGTCTGGAGACATACTCTGGAGTCTAAGGGTTTCAAATTGAGCAGGATCAAGACAGAATACTTGGAGTGCAAGTTTAGCGGTGTTACTCAGGAGGCGGACGGGGATGTGAGGCTCAATACGCAAGCCATTCCTAGGAGAGAGAGTTCAAGTATTTGAGGTCTATAATTCAAAAGGATGGGGAGATAGATGAGGATGTCACACACTGTATTGGAGCAGGGTGGATGATGTGGAGGCTCGCTTCCGGTCTCTTGTGTGATAAGAATGTGCCGTTGAGACTTAAGGGTAAGTTCTACAAGGTAATGGTTAGACCGACTATGTTGTATGGGGCAGAGTGTTTGCTAGTCAAAAACTCCCATGTCCAACAGATGAAAGTAGCAGAAATGAGGATGTTGCGATGTATGTATGGGCATACTAGGTTGAATAGAATTAGGAATGAAGTTATTCGGGACAAGGTGGGAGTGGCCCCTATGGAGGCAAAGATGCGTGAGGCGAGGTTGAGATGGTTCGGGCATGTTAAGAGGAGGAGCACAGATGCCCCAGTCAGGAGATGTGAGAGGTTGGCCTTGGGAGGTGAGAGGAGGGGTAGAGGTAGGCCAAAAAAGTCTTGGGGAGAGGTGATCAGGCGGGACATGGCGCAGCTTGAGCTAACCGAGGACATGACCCAAGATAGAAGGGTGGTAGTTGAAGATTAGGGTAGAAAGTTAGTAGGTAGTCGTGTGTTTCCCTTTGTCTTCTCTAGTTCGGTAGTATTAGTGCTAGTCCGGTACCCTTCTTTTCTTAGTTTGCTATATTCACATGTCTTGTTCCGTTATTATTTGTCATCGATAATTCCGTAGTTTGTTAGCAGTACTTCGTTCATATTCTCGTTTGCTGCCTTGGATTTAGTTTTCTAAATATATTGTCATGCTATTACTTATTATTAGTACCTCTTTCATATTCTCTGTTGCTATCTTCGATTTAGTTTTCTAGTTATTTGTCTTGCTATTACTTGCTATCAGGGATTCTTTCACCTTTTCTAGCCGAGGGTCTATCGAAAACAGTCTCTCTGTCATTCCAGGTTAGAGGTAAGGCTGCGTACATCCTACCTTCCTTAGACTCCACTTATGGGATTATACTGGACGGTTGTTGTTGTTGTTGTTGCTAGTTTCCCATTTCAAAATGACAATATTAAAACATTAAAAATCTTATTAAAATCTTGAAAACGGAATTGAAATAAATCTTGTTCTAGAGAAATAAAGTGCATCACAAAGGAGTGAAGAACAACCTTAATAGTCAACGAAGAGGAATAAGTAGGCGTTTGGGCATAAAATTGTAATTTTTGAAACAAAGAACTAGTAATTGGAGTTAAGTTGAAAAATGGTATTTGGAATTTGAAATTATATTTTGACATGCATTTCACTTAAAAAAATATTATAGTTTAATGAATGAGAAAAATTTCAAAAAATTGTAAAAGTAGTCTTGAAAAACTCATTTTTTGAAAAATCTCAAAAAACTTACAAAATTTCATGGACAAATACATCTTTAAAAAATATTTTCGAAAAAAAAACTATGAACAAACGGATCCTAAATACGTACAATGAATTTTTTAATTTTTTCGGGAAAAAGATAAGGTCTAAGACCATAAGTTGAGATCTTATTTCTTTTAAGGAAATTCATGTTCCTTGCGCAGTGGGACTAAAGGTTAAGCCGAATGAAGGTTTTATTCCAAGTCTAAATATTATGTTAAAATATATTTAATACTGAAGATAATAATTTTTAACAAATTGGAGTATTTTTAAGAATATTTTTTTATTGAGTTGCAGTCATGTGAGCTTGCCCCTCATCACTTGTGATATATTATTTGACGATAACATATTGTATGACTGCTTCCGCTATGACTGAGCTGACTATCGCACATGATTTCTATATTCTATCATAACCAATTTAATATTTTTCTACTCAATTTTATTTATAAAAATAACACTCGATCGAAGGAGAACATAAGCAAATTCAATGGTGACTCGGATTTGACTCCCCTCAATTGGAGATCCGAAAAGGGTACGGCGATAATATTCTTTTTCTTTCTATTTTCATTTGCCTAAAGGTTTAAATAGTATCAAAATACGATAAGCCAGTTCACCCCATAGCTTCGTTGCCCACCCCTTTAGGGGTGATTTGGTTGAAAGAGTAAGGATAATAATGTCTGTATAAAATGTGAGATTCTTTTACTTTATATTTGATTGAAATTTTTTATTTGGGCATGCAATATGGGATAGCAATCCGAAAAGAGATAATCATATGACAAACATATCCTTTTCCAAAATTCTTATCATGATTGGAACTGAAAATAAAAGTTTATTCATATTGATCAAAAATTAAATATATTTTATATTATACCTCATATATTTTATTTTTAATCATTGAATCAACCATATTACAAGAGAAAAATATAATCATTAAATAATTTTATTATTATTTAATTCTTTCATTATAATTATAATTATTATTTAACCCTCATAATATAGTTTCTGTATTATTAACCCAATAAAACTTGTCAGTACACAGTAAGATGTTCAATATGTAATACTGATTTAGAATGAAGCATCTAAGGCGTTCACACGTAACCTGATCGCCAAATACAATTATCTTGAAATGTGAACCACACAATATAAGCAAATCCAAGAAGAAAAGAGAAAATTTGTGTCTCAAAATTAAAACAATACATTAGAAAAAGAAAAAAAGAGGAAAAGCCCAAAACTGTGGGGAAGATTCCCCAACTTTTCTCTACATTTTTGGAATCTTACAAAAGAATTTCAAAAGACATGTTTTTTTAAAATCTCATTTCAACAAATGTATTCTTTTGATTTAGGGAGTTAAAACTTTTATTACAAAAAATATTTTCACAAAATTTTCTTTCAAAAGATCTTCTCCAAAAGTCACACCAACTTTTTCTTGTCTTTTGGGGTAAATAAAAACGCTTTCTGTGTTGTGGACCAAGAAGACCAGAAGCATCTTCAGATATGCCACAAGCCAACCACGCGCCTCTGTCCGCCAATCAATCACTGCCATCCACTTGTCAATTCATCTAACGGTCCTCACGGTCTCCTGCTCCCCTCAGCATTTTGTATATCAATAGGACTCATTTTCCCCTTCCTATCATCAGTCCTCAGTCCTCACCACACACTGCATTTTCTCCTCTCTCATTTCCCCTGTTTTTTCTTCTTCTCTTCTCCTAATTTTCTGCATACCCTAATTTTTAACCATGCTTCTCAAAGCGGCACCAGCTTTTGCTTTGCTGAACACCCAAGGGGAAAATCTGAGCCCTTTGTTCTCATCTTCGAAGAGTTTTTCCCCAAAAAGTGGAAATCGGTTCGTTGTTTCTGCTTCAAAGGCGACGAACCACAAGCCTTTGACCGGCGTTGTCTTTGAGCCCTTTGAAGAGTTGAAGAAGGAGTTGATGCTTGTACCCGCTGTTCCTGATACCTCTCTTTGCCGCCAGAAGTATTCCGATGATTGCGAAGCTGCTATTAATGAACAGATCAAGTGACTTCTTATATTCCTAACCTTTAAGCTTTTATTTATTATTTTTCAAAGGGAAATTTTAACTCAATTGGTAAAGCAAGGGTTGAATCTGTTAATATGAGATTATTCATGAGTTATTCTGTGATTGCAGTGTGGAATACAATAATTCATATGTTTATCATGCGATGTTTGCGTATTTCGATCGAGACAACGTTGCTCTCAAGGGTCTTGCAAAGTAATTTTCCCGGAAAACCCTCTTGAAATTTTGATGGTCTTCCTATGTAGATTTTTAGATTTTTCTTTTTAATTCTGAGTTATTGCTTTGTTTACTTTAGGTTTTTCAAGGAATCTAGTCTAGACGAAAGAGAGCATGCTGAGAAATTGATGGAATTCCAGGTCTTCGACGATTTGCTGCTATCATAATTGTGTTTTCCTCTTGCCTTGTTTTTATAGTAGATGACTTCTAAATTTGTGTTCCTTGTTTCTAGAACAAGCGCGGTGGGAGGGTGAAGCTGTTGTCTATCTGTGCGCCACCTACTGAGTTTGATCACTGTGAGAAGGGAGATGCATTGTATGGTAAGTTTTGCTCCATTTCTCCTAGCTTTAAATTCTAATTCCGAAGTTAATAGACGTATATCTGCCATGTCGCTAAATATGAATGGTTGTCTCTGTCAATATTTACTTGAACAACTGGGACATGGATTACCTGTGGCAATGGCCCACAGATCTTTGTCTTTTCTGTTTGTAAGCAGTACTGTCTTAGAAAAGTAAATGGAGTTAGGTGCATATTTATTTTGATACTGTAGCTCTTTACTCCCAGAGCCCTATAAGTATTAACTACTGCCTTTCCTCGTGAATCTAGAAGCTCTTAGATAGGAGTTATGTTGTGTGGACTCTCCAAAATGTTGCCGCACCCATGTCGATTCTCCAAAAATGCACTACTTTCGGAAAATCCGACACGCACTTGGTGATATATACGGAGAGTTCGAGTAACATAGTATAGGAGTACTTCAATTGTTACATTTCCTAAAATGACATTGAACTTATTATTTACTTATCAATTCCTTTTTTTGTTTAATTTGCTCTGTAGCAATGGAGCTCGCACTTTGTCTGGAGAAGTTGACGAATCAAAGGCTTCTAAACTTGCACGCTGTGAGTTTCTTTCAAATTCTTGTTCAGTTGTATTGACACACTTTTGGATCAATTTTGATGTAGGGATGATCACTCTGTTGGTTTTTGTGATGTAATATATATGTGTGTGTATGTGTATGTATGTATGTATGTATATTAAGTAGGGCAGCATGACATGCTTGCCTTTTGAATTTGACCATTTTTATGTTTTAATGGATGTACTTAAACTCTAAAAAACAGGTAGCTTCACGAAGCAACGATGTGCATTTGGCTGATTTTCTTGAAAGCGAGTTCTTGGTTGAACAGGTGATGGTTTTACTACATTGTAGAAATACTACTACAATGCGCATTTAAAGATACTGAGGTTAAATCTTAAATCCATTTGTAGCTCACAAATTTTAAGACACTATTTTTCTAATTAGGTGGACGCAATCAAGAAGATCTCAGAATATGTTGCTCAGCTGAGAAGAGTTGGCCAAGGACATGGTAAAATTGCAATCCTTTTTAAAATTATATTTCTTGTTTATTATGAAACACCTTCATATCCTATTTATACAATGTTCTCCCCAATTGTTCCCTTAACATCTACCTCTTTGGTTGCGATTTAGGTGTCTGGCACTTCGATCAGATGCTGCTGAATGAGGGAGTTGTTGCCTGAAGGAGAAGATAGAATTTCACTTTGCATTTGTATTTTGCCATTGTGGAGGACGTTGTCTTTAGTATATTTTGATATTAGAAAGCGGCTCTGAGATTCTTGGCCTCTTAGTAGTAGAAAGCATGTGTGGTAAGAAAGTCCCTATAAGACTGACCTAATAGATCTAGCCAGCTGTGCTATAGTTTACTAGTTGTCAAGTACTTTTGGAGTTTAATTAGTTCTATCTTGGGTATCATGCTTGCTCTTGTAGCTTGAACATGAAGTGCACCCAGAAAGCACTCTATCAAATTTAAGTGAGTCCCCCTTTGTTTCAACTGATATGTTGGTATTTCTGCAATTTATTGCATCAAATTAATTAATCCGAGGGGCTAAAAAATGGAAGGGGAGGACATTGGCAAGTGTAAATTCAAGATATTGTCTCTTTAACCCAAAATTACAGGTGCTTGCCTGTATGGTGATAGTTCTCTTTAATTTTTCTTCAGTTTTCTAGTTAAAAAAATCTGATAGGCACCACTTTTACTGTGGAACCGAACTGTTTTCTTCTTGTTCTCCCCAATCTCTTTTACTTATCAGAACTAAACTTCTGTTTCCACTACTGAAATATAATCTAAAGGATTTTGGGCACGTTTGACATACAGATATACGCGGGATCGTCAAGTAAAAAGAAATGGTAATAGAGCATAGACAGAGGTGCATTTCTTCCAAATTCAAACAGCAAAGTTTACATTACCCTTTTTAATTAATTCTACCTTTTACATTAGACCTGAAAGGCAATATGAAAAGCCACTCATGCAAGCAAACGTTTAAACTCTTCGAAACAGGATTAAATTTCAAAATAACAAGGAATAAAAGAGAGACAAATGAAAAAATACAGTTAACTGGAAAGGAACCAGGTGTAAAAAATTTATACTATGACAGTAGGGTTTGGGGGTGAAGGTGTTAATCGGGCCGGTCCGACCCACTAATAGCCTGGTTCGACCCGGTTCATCCAAGTCAACCTGGTCCGGTAAGGGATGGGAAGGATTGGCTAGGGTAGGGGTTATTCCGGAGGGGGTCAGACCTTTTTTGGTATCGATGTACCGGAACGCGGCAAGCTCGGTAACCCGTTCACGGCTTTTAACCGGGTTCTAGCCCAGTCCAGCGCAGTCACCGTTGCAATTTTTTTTT
>MCJB01002736.1:0-20439 GCA_002018475.1 Nicotiana obtusifolia | reverse complement strand
CAGCAAGCGGCTGATACGCTCAAATTACACTTTAATAAATAGTGTAAAGCGGTCAATGTCAGGGGGGATGAGGTCAAGGTAGGGTTCTAGGTTCCCAGGTTGGATTTCTGGTTAGTTGTTGACTCCTTTATTGATTGGGTCGAAACATGGAATGCAGGGAGAGGGTGAGAGATCTAGCTAACTTCTATGATGTTTGCTTGAAACATAAGATGTACTTGTTGTGCACCATGTATTTTAAGTACATCTCCAACTTTTCATTTATATGGAATGTTGGAGCTTTCTTGTTGCCATCAATTGTCACTGACAAGTTTACATTTTAGGTTTCTTTGTTGGAATGGGCTGATGATTTGGAGTTGTTCATTCTGAAAGGCTATGGTGATTCACTAAATTATCGAATGGGAGTGCCACTGCTCGAGGATGTTGTTCACTCAATGGAACAGGCAATTAAAGCTAAAGAAGGTAATACTGGTCCAACTAGCTTGTCTTTTCTTTTCTTTTTTCTAGCTGGGGGTTAAATAGTTTTGTCCTGAGGCATATGAACGTCTTATTATTCCCTTGTTGCTGCTACGGATCATTAAGGAAGAGATAGTGGAGGGTGTAACTGATTCTAACTCCTTATTCCTTGTACTCAAACCAAACGAGTAAAATGTAATAGTAATTGTGTAAATCTCTCTAGTCTCTCCTTCCAAGTAATCTAGAGAATGTACATCCCAGATCAGCCACTAAATTTGCAGATTCTGCCCTTACTCCTCGAGTTTAAGCTTCTGCTAGTTAGTTGTCCTTTGTAATATGATTTGTGTAAATCTCACTAGTCTCTCTTTCCAGGTAATCCGGAAAATATATATCCAGCCCTAAATTTGCAGATTCTTCCTTATTCATTGAATTTAAGCTTTTATTTATAAGCTGTCATTTTAACTAGGTGTTTCTAATGTTCAAGTTATCCTCATATTGTTGATTCCTAGTATGAAGCCTCCGTGTATCACTCACTCTAGTCTATCTGAAATTCTTCTATCCTATTCATGTCAGTTCATCATGCATGTGTATGTACTGAAAGTTCCTAAACTGAGCTTAGATCAAAACAATGAATTAGGTTCTCTGTGAATCAATGTTTCACCTGGGAATAATCTGTAATCTAGTTTTGTGTTTCTTTCAATTTCACCTTTTCGTAATATTTTTTGTACATTCTCCTCCTCAGAAGGATATGCTCCAGGGACCTATGAAAAGGCAAGAATGCGTTTTGCTCATGCAGAAACTCTGCTTCCATTTTCATGCCTGATCGGGCTCTTTCTTGAAGAACCTGGTGAGTGTTTGTACAGTAGGATGGTTACCCCTCGTACTCCAATTTTTCTAATCTGCTTCTGGTCGCTATAGAGTTTGAACTGATACAAAGAGAGCAAAGCTTGGAACTTCCGCAGAAGCCTCCTAAAACTAGAAACTGGCGGGGAAGTGTAGTGGCTCCTTTTGCCGGAAATAACATGTTAGTCCTGTACAGCTGCGAATTGGACAACTCTAGCAAGTACTTTGTGCAAGTGCTACATAATGAACGTCCCATCGCATTGCCAGTAAGTGTTTCTGGATTCATATTATGGTGAATATGATTATGAATAGTCCTTGTTTTGCGATTCGTCATTCGCTAATTGCTAGGATACTGAAGATTGTTCCTGTACCTTTAATTTTGAAAAAAAAATGGTTTCACTGGCAGCCTGGTCCATATTGCCTAATTAAAGGCAGTTTTGTCCCAATCATTATTCTGATATAATTCTGTAAAAGCAATATCTATCTGTATTTCCTTAAAGCATGAAGGCCTTAGAGAAATGACATTCACCTTTTTTTACTCTTTTAAAACATTTTTTACATTGGATAAAATTGTAAAATCAAAAGACTTCACTAATATTTAGGAGTTATAAATCAAATAAGTTTTTCGAATATAATTCTATGTTGGATATCTTTTCCTAATAAGGACACAAATTATTGAGAAAATAAAAAAGAATACAAAAAGGTAGGAGGATGCTTTCTTTTCCTTACAAGGAAACTCCATGATTTGTGTAACTTTTGTTCTTTGTCCTTGTATTTTAATCTTACAAGACCGAAACTGCCTCTTTATTTTCCTTTCTTATGAACTATTTGTTGTTCTTAAAATTTAAATCGTAAGTATTTCTGTAAAAGCTTGGTTGATAAAGCCGTTTTTTTCTACTCTTAAAATTTACTACGGCGTACCTACAAATGATATCTACCACTAGGTTTTGAAATAGAAATTATTGTTGGAAAAAACAGTAATCATTTAGTTGTGATAAAAATTTAATTTTACATTTGTTGAGGAGGAAACAGAACCAAACTAGAAATGTTGAAAAGAGGAAGCTCCCTGGCGAAATGTCGATCTTACTTTTTAAGCTTTAAAAAGAGAATTCACAGTAGAAAAAATTTTCATTTAATTATTTTTCCTAATATTTAGAAATTTGAAATTATTGACTATAAAATCTTTCCTTATATTTTTTTATAAATTTATTTATAACTCAAACATATTGTTTAATGTAGTAATATTTGTATATTTTTTAAACTTTATACACAATGATATAGGCTACATGCGGCATTACACATATCCTAAAACTAGTACTTACAAGTTTATAAAGCGCCATATTGTCTTTCTAATTTTGGGAAGTAGACAAAACCACCAGAACTTGCCTGTGAAACAATTTGTATCAGTGTTGCCATAAGACAAGCATGCCCGTGTAAGCTTTCATTGTGACTTTTTCTTTGCGTGTTCTCTTCTTTTCTCGTCATTTTCCTTTTTCCTTTATAATAAAATATTCTAAAAGGGTGACTGGGAACTCAAACTACTTATAGAAATCACTTGTCAAAATGCTGCTAGCAACTGGTGCTATAGGTGACTTATATTTGTTCCCTTGGGGAATTTTGGTGGTTACGTGTGCTAGGATTCTTTTTGAAATATTTGGTTCCTTGCTAGTTTTACTCCGTTTAATTTGATGCTTTTCTCTCTTCTTGTAGGGTTGCAATAGTTCAAGTTTTTGCCCATTTGAAGTGTTTAAGGTATTACTTTCATATTTCACTAGATGATTCAATTTACTGAGACATAGGCTATCACTCACCCATCCTAACTGTTGTCTACAGGAAAGAATAGCTGCTCCGCACTTGAAACATGACTATAATATGCTTTGCAACGCAAACATGCAACAGGGACAGCAGAATTGTGCTTCCAGTAAGTTATCACAAATATTTAGTTGGCTTTTCTCGCTGAAGAACGCTGGTTCATCAGCTCAGAAAGTCGAGTTATAGTGTCTCACAAGTCTCTCTTCTTCTTTTTTCTTCTTTTCTCTGCCCGGCTGGTTGTGCCTTGTTAGCATGATTCATCCATTAAGCCAGGAGATGGTCCCGGCGGGGTGGCAATTTCTAGGATAACAAGTCTTGTATGGATGATGTTTCGGGGTTACAGAGTCACTAGTTGATTTTTGGAGGTCTAACCGTAGGTAGCAAAGAAGGAATATAATCACTGATTAGTGTTTTTTGTATGTTTTCGCACATCTGGGGAATTCATGCTGTGTATTGACCCATGTTCCTAGAGTTTGAATGGCATGATTTGGCTGCTCTTTGTCAAGTCTCAGTTACGTTGGCATAGATAGTTTGTAACAACAGCAACACATGTATGACACTCAAGTTTGATCACTAATTAATTGTTTAGTTGATCTTTTAGCTATTTTATCGCAAGTGTGGAAGGGCTTCTTTCCAAGGATTTCAGCCAAATAGTAATTGGATATGCTGTATCACCGATTTTTGCTCTTCAAAGGGAAAATCCTTCCGATCATGTTCCCTCAAATTTATAGGATCACTCTATGGTAATAACCTGTAACAGTGTTTATATATGGTTTTGTGTAAACATCACGTAAGTTTTTATTGACCATTTCTAAAATCCAAAATATGAACATTACAGTACTTTTATTTTGGGTTAAAATATCTTTTAAGTTCTAAGCTTTGATTGGCAAAAGTAAATTCCGTTTTTCTTTTTTACAGAAAACTTGACAAATGATGAGATAGGAAATTTGATTTTTTCATGAATTATTGGTATTGGCAGGAAAAAGTTGAAACTAAGGAGAAAGAGTATACACATTGCGAAAAATAGTAGTCAATTAAAATAAAACAAAAAGTAATCACTCTCTTTTAAGGTTTGCGAAAGAGTCTTTGCGAGTTTGAAATTCGAGAGGAAGTGATTTGAGAAACTTGGTGAAAGAATTCTAGAATTGGAGAGGCGCGTCTCCCTATTTACAGATACCCGAGATATCTGCAAATGTTCAGCTTAAGTGCGTGAAAAAATCTTTAACGTGAAAAATGAAAAACAAATAAGAGATGATACTGCGAGTTCGGAGTAATGACCACTTTCAATACTTGACAAGTTATACATAAGCAGAAAACGATGACAGGACTTTGGTAAGAATCAAATTAACGAGTTACCACAGGCTATAGTTAATGTTTTTTTTTTTCTTTGTGAATTCATGTGCTAAAGGTGAACGTCTTCTTCTTTATGAATTCTAGTAAGCAATAGGTTAACTAAATCACCTTGTAATAACATGTGCAGATATTCTCAGGCAAAAGATTCGAGACAGTGCTTATATGATTCTATAATTAGCAGCTGCAAGTAATATTATATTACAATAGCAAATACGTACTACAAAAGAATCAAGGGGCATTTAAAATGCTATTTACTTACATGGAAGAATTGTGACATAGTGGGAGACACATATTCCTAATCCAAAATTTTTGAGGAACTAGCTAGTCAGGGAAAACTTTTTTTCTACCATTTTGAACCTCAACAAGATTAGCGACCTTCATTTCTATTAAAGTAGCACATCTGATAGCCACCTCGCAAGGTTTCAACATGGTGTGATTTCGTTCCTCCTTCAAGTAATGTCAAAAACCGGACTTGCAAATTTGAATCATAGTTGAGAGTCCAATAAATAACCCCAAAGTTCACTGGGTGCAAATCTTTGTCAAGCTCCTCATTATAACAAGTTCTCTGATACTTTGCACAGCTACGAAAATGATTAATGAATCATTCAGGCCATAACCCGCTAAGGAGTAGGCAGTGAGATGATGATTAACAGGACCAATGTTCAGCTCTAAGCTTATCATGAACACTTTCTTTGCTTTCAAAAGTAACCTGGAGTGATGAACCACCTAAGTCAAGGGCACCAAATGTCTCCTTTTGTGGTTTTGCCCCCAGTACATGAGTGTGTTAATTCATAGCAATCCATCCATAATACGCCTCCTCCATGCCGGTGATGGTTTTGACCCATTCTCTCTTGCACGAGAAAGGCAAACTTTTCGAATAGACCAAGCATTGTTAAGAAGCCATTCTGAGTCGGAATTTTGCCAGCCTACGTACACCAGCTGTAGCAAAAAGAAAGACGGCAGTAGCCTTGTATGCATGTTTAGGTATTTGATTTGAAAGATTATGGGAATATTTTCCTTGATTATTCACATTCACTAAGTCAGCATATATACAAATTGCAAGCCTAACAATAAGCATGACTCTAGGCTAATAATTAGGAAGCTAATTATATGCGTTGACTACAAACAATAGGCATGACTATAGGCTAATAATTAGGAAGCTAATTGTATGCGTTGACTACAAAATATTTTACACTATATTTAACACACCCCCGCAGTTTAAGCGGGAGGTTTACGGATGCTGAGAGTGTCTCGAAAATCTACAAACAATACTAGCGGAAGACCTTTGGTAAAGATGTCCGCTATTTGATGACGGGATGACACATGAAGTACATGGACTTGACCGCGCGCAACCTTCTCCCGAACAAAATGGATATCCAATTCTATATGTTTTTGTGCGTTGATGTTGAACTGGATTACCTGAAAAATAAATAGCACTTACATTGTCGCAGTAAACAAGAGTAGCCTTTTAAATCGGACAATGCAACTCTAAGAGAAGGTTCCGAATCCAACATGATTCGGAGACAACATTTGCCACCCCTCGATACTCTGCCTCGGCACTAGAACGAGACAATGTGGGTTGACGTTTGGACGACCAAGAGACCAAATTGTCACCCAAAAATACATAATAACCAGATGTAGACCGCCGCGTGTCAGGGCAACCTCCCCAATCTGCATCAGTATAAGAGACCAAAGTAGAAAACGAAGACGGGTATAAGTGTAGCCCGTAATCCAACGTACCCTGAACATACCGAATAACACGTTTGAAAGCAGACATATGATCAACTCTGGGATTATGCATATGGAGGCAAACCTGTTAGACGGCATAGGAGATATCTGGCCGTGTAAACGTGAGATACTACATAGCCCCTGCTAGACTCTGATAAAGAGTGATATCATTAAATTTGGCATTCGATGTAGCACTAACCTTTAGCTTGGTGTCAACCGGAGTAGGGGATGATTTACAGGTAGAGATCCCTACACGCTCAATTATCTCCTCGGCATACTTACGTTGTGAAAGAAACATACCCCCTTATGGCGGGTCACAGCAATACCCAGAAAATAATTCAGAGGACCAAGATCTTTCATAGCAAACTCAGAACTAAGAAGATCCATGATTGAACACCGGAGAGCATCAGAAGAAGCAGTGAGAATAATATCATCAACATATAATAAAATGTAAGCCATATTGGACCCCTTGCTGTAAATAAACAAAGAATTATCGCACCTGCTATTAGTGAAACCAATAGATAACACATAATCCGCAAAACGTTTATACCAAGCTCGAGGTGCCTGTCCATATAATGACTTACGCAGGAGACATACAAAATCAGGATGATCACGATCCCTGTAACCCAATGGTTGTTGCATATATACTGTTTCTTGAAGCTCACCATGAAGGAAGGCATTTTTGACATCCAATTGATGAATTGGCCATTCCTTCGAGAGAGAAAGACTAAGAACCGTTCGGATCGTAGCCGGTTTCACCACCGGACTAAATGTCTCAGCACAATCAATGCCAACCTATTGTGTCTTTCCATCACCTACAAGACGGGCTTTATGCCTCTCAAACACACCATTAGACTTGACTTTATGAGTAAAAATCCACATAGACCGAATAACATTAACATTAGGCGGATGGGGCACCAATTCCCACGTCTTATTTTTAATAAGAGCATTGTATTCATCATCTATGGCCATTTTCCAATTCGAATCCCAAAGGGCCGCGATCGGATTACGAGGTAAGGGAGACCTCATAACCGTGGAGTGAAGGGAATATTTCGGATTGAGTTTAGATATCCCATTCTGACTACGGGTCACTACTCTGGGCTGCTTGAGAGGAATTGGAAGAAGGGTAGCAGGAGGATCTGGCCTTGGGCCAGAAGGAAGAGGTGGCCCAGGATGCTGAGAGACACGCTATGCGGGTTGGATCGAGGAGTTGGGCTGGGCCGTTTGGGGAATGGGAGAAGCAGGTTGCACTTGCTGAGATGGATAATTTGTGGGCTGGGCTGATTGGGAGGAAGTAGAGGGCGCTAGACCATATTGTTGGATATGATGAATCATGTAAGGAGACACGCCATCATCAAGAAAATCATAAGAGTGGGAATTTGGGTGATGTAACTTAGAATAAGGAAAAACATTCTCATCAAACAAGACATGGCGACAAACAATGATTTTATTCGACGACAATCATAACATTTATAGCCACGATGGTTAGTAGGGAACCCCAAAAAAATACAAGGAGTAGACCTTGGTTGCAACTTAGTGATAGTTGTAGACAGAAGTAGGGGGTAGCACAAACAACCAAAAACCCGTAAATGAGAATAGGAAGGAATCCTTTTGTAAAGAACCTCAAGAGGAGATTTATTTCCCAACAATTTACTCGGAAGAATATTAAGAAGATAGGTGGCCATTTGCAATGCATGATGCCAAAAAGAAGTTGGGAGAGAGGCATGAGAAAGAAGAGTACGGATGATATTATTTATATTTCGTATTTTCCTTTCGGCTTTGCCATTTTGAGGCGAAGTATGGGGGCACGAAAGACGGAAAGACATGCCATGAGTTTTACAAAAATCCCAAAACGGACTATTATCAAACTCTCGCCCATTATCACATTGCACATTCTTGATATTACGCTCAAAGTGAGTGGCAATATGGGCCTTAAAGGCCAAGAAAGTGTCATACACATCCGATTTCCGTGCCAAAGGAAAAGTCCATAAATAATTAGAAAAATCATCCAACAATAAAATATAATATCGATGTCCCGAAGAGCTCAAAGTAGGGGAAGACCAAAGATCACTATGAATAATATCAAAAGGCATAGTAGTACTTGAAGTAGATGGAATAAAAGGCAATTTAATATGTTTTGCAAGTACACAAGAACCACAAATGCGAGAATAGGAAAGTTTAGTACAATCAATGCTTTTATTATGCCTAAGAACATCTAAGATAGAAGCACCCGGATGACCCAACCGATCATGCCATAGCTTAGGAGAGATGAAAGCAAAAGTAAATGAGGTAGCTTGATTGTTAAGAGAAGAGGTAATGGGATAAAAATCCCCCTGACTATCACACCGCATTATGGGCATTCCCATTCGAAAATCCTTCACAAAAAAACCAAAAGGATCAAACATAATTGACACAGAATTATCAGTAGTCAATTTTCGAACAGAAATGAGATTTTTTATGAGTTTTGGAGCATGGAGAACATTGTTTAGAGAAAGGGGAGGATTTGGGGAAGATAAAGTAGTGTGACCATAGCCAAGAATCGGAATAGTATGACCATTACCAACAATAATATCAGTATTAGGATGATTGCTCAAATTAAAATAAGACGAGAGAGTACCTGTAGAGGATGCCATATGAGATGTAGCACCGGTGTCCATGTACCACGAAGGATCGGGTTGATTGAGAGACATGGTGTGCATAGCCGACTGAATGTCCGTTGGTGCATAGGTAGGTGGCTGCCCAAACGAAGAAGTTGCATAGACTTGCTGTTGGTATTAAGGTCTTGGGCCCAAAAGACTTGGTTGTCTTTGTTGGGCAGGAGGCTTGACCCAACCTTGAGTTGGGAAAGGACAAGGTGGGACGAGCATCCAACCCCAACCATGGGATTGACCCCGCTGCCAATACGGGGCTTGTTGTCCACCAGAGGGCTGCTGCTGCCCGTCGTTGCTACGGCCACCCCCACCGCCGGTGTGTCCCCGACCTCGAGCTCCACCGCCGGAGTTACGGCCATTGCCATTGTCTGAATATCTCCGGCCACCGTTCTTGCCTTTTTGTTGCTTTGGACCCCTCGAATGACCCGTAGGTTCAAAAGTCACCTGAGTATCATCACCTGAAGCGGCTATCATCGCCGATGCGGAGCCCAAGACCGCTTCCTTTGCCATCCCCGCTTCTTCTAACGTAAGCATGGACCTAGCCTGATAGAAAGGAGGAAGCGGGTTGCTTTGATGGATCAACGTACCCACACCACGGTACGGTTTTGTAAGGCCCCCAACCAATTGTAAAACCATTCTGCTGTCTGAAACCGGTGCTCCAACATTCTTGAGTTGGTCAGCGAGGGATTTGAGACGCTGACAATATGCCGAAACATTTGGGAAATCTTCCAAAGAAGTGGTGGAGAATTCCTGCTCAAGAGTCACAGCCCGGGAATGTTGATTATCTTGAAATATATCACGCAATCTATTCCAAGCTTCCATGGCCGTGGCATCGGGTTCGATAATGGTGTGCAAGAGGTCATTTGATATGGTAGCATATATCCACGATAGAACTGTGGCATCAAGGGTCAGCCATAGTTCCTTTTCTTCTTCGGTAGTAGGAATTTTCTCCTTGCCTGTAGCAGGGGGAATGATATGGCGAAGGACCCGGTGTGATCGTGCATGAATCTTGAATAATTCCGCCCACGTAGAGTACTTGACATTTTCCATCTCAAGAGTAATGGAAACATGATTTTTGTTATTGGAGACGGCAAGAGCCGGATGAAATGAGGTCTTCGAACCCGCATGGAGATTGCCGAGAATAATGAGTAAGAGATAGGGAAGAAGATGAACAGAAACCTAACAATGGTGAGGCGAAATACCGAGGATAGCAGCGGAAGAGAGGAATCGTGCCCTAGGCAACTGATACCATGAAAGATTATGGGAATATTTTCCTTGATTATTCACATTCACTAAGTCAGCATATATACAAATTGCAAGCCTAACAATAGGCATGACTCTAGGCTAATAATTAGGAAGCTAATTATATGCGTTGACTACAGACAATAGACATGACTCTAGGCTAATAATTAGAAAACTAATTATATGCGTTGACTACAAACAATAGGCATGACTATAGGCTAATAATTAGGAAGCTAATTATACGCGTTGACTACAAAATATTTACACTATATTTAACATGATTCTCCGCCCATCTGATAAGTGGCTTAATTGCTCCTGTCAAGCCAGATATATTGTGCACTAACCTGTCAAATCCAGGTTCTGTCTCCATTCTATTGTAAGCCATCTTCAATTTCTCTGGAATCCTTCCGGCAGTGATCTCAATACAATAGGGAGACAGTCATCCTTTTTATGGTTTGGGATGCTTGATATACATAAACACGAGTTCCGGTGCTACCACAATCAAGGACAACATAGAACTTGGACCCTCGATAGAACAAGTTAAAATAACAAATGATGCATACAGGAGAAAAGCAAACAACAAATAGAGAAATACAAAGACAGCTCGCACCCATTTCTTTCGTGTAGAAGCAACCTCTTGTGGTCGCTTCTCCTTGGAAAAACTTGCGCGAGCAGTTTCTCTCTGAAAAACGTTTGACTTGTTTATTAGTTGAACCCCTCACTATTTCAACGTTAATATCAACATCATCCGGATCATGTCGTCGGTACGCAGAAAGATCTTGAAGGGAAGAGGACAGTCTCAACTTGTTCTTTTGACCTAAGCTGTAGTTATAAAGTGAAGCAGGGAGAGGTGGCAACCCCGATGATACATTCGGAATACTAGATGTTTTTGTGGATGAGAGACGATCTGTGGCAGCAGAAACAATTGCTGCAAATTTATTAAACACCATATTTGGTGAATTTACTAATTTGCAAGCAGAGAAACTGTTCAAGCCACAGTTATTTAGTCTGTACCTCACATCGTACTAGAAAAGCTCATTGACTACCAGCAAATAAAGACAGTTAATCCTAGTACTGGCTGTACTAATGACATCATATATTATGAGCAGTGACCTCAGGGGTTATCACACTGATATTAGCAACATAACAAAAGAAACTGAAATCACTTAACACAGTGTACTTAAATGGAGAACCAAGGAGCACCAAACACCACAGGTTTTTTCATTTGACGATTATCTTCAAAAAATGTAAACTTAAATCACTCACAATCAGGCATGGTCCCCGTGGCTTTAGTCTAGTGGTAAGAATGCAGTGCATGACGTGTAGGCGCATATCATGAGTTCAAATCTTATCACAGACAAAAACTTGATATATAAGTTGAGAAGGTTAGAGGAACGGCCCCATTATTACCTAGTTTCAAACAATGTGCCACTGAACCTTAGGAATTTCTCAATAATAAGAAATGCGACAAGTAACAAGGCAAGTGGATCACATTTTGTAGAGTTTCCATGTCCTAAGAAATCAGCAATAGCTTTGGTCTATGGAGATTTGGCAACCCCGTTTTTTCTTAAAAGTTTTCTATAGGAGTATAAATATAATCAATCAGAAAAATGTTTAGAGCCCGTTTGGATTAGATGATTGTAAATAGCTAATAAACTTAAAGTGTTGAAAAGCTTTTCTAAGTGCTGAAGCTGATTTTTAAAATAAGCATTTACGTGTTTGGATAGAAGTACTGAAACTGATAATAAGCGGTTGATGTATTTGATAAAAAGTGCCGATAAGCTATTCTTTTGTTAAGATGACGAAAATATTCTTCGAACTTTTTTCAAAAGATTATAAATTAAAAAATTTCTTTGTTAAAAAAAAGAATTAACAACAAATATGCAATGAAGAGAAAGCCAGGAAATCTATTTTTTGAAAAGTATTTTGTGAATTAGAAAATATTATTAAGGACAAACTAATAAAAGTATTGGTCAAACTAAAGGTGCTTATAAGCTGAAAAGTGATAAGTTGGGGTGACGAACTTATGACTTATGGTTGATTTTAACTTATAACCACTTGGCTTATAAGCACTTTGGATGTTTACCAAACGCGTAGATAAGTCAAAAGGCGCATATAAGCCGGTTTGACCAGCTTATAAGCTTAGCCAAACACTCTCTTAGAAGGCATTCATCTTCTAAAAAGGCTCCGGAGAAGAAAAAAAGTCCAACTTTGCCCTTGAACACTTCGAAGCTGCTCAATTTTACTCTCCTTTACACTTTTGGTCCATTCATACCTTTGCCATTATAGGGTCAAAGGCAAAAATGACATACCTTTCTGAAGGTGGAGGTAACAAAGTTGCTCAATTTCAAGTATTACAGGACCCTCTTCACTCGTTAAGAAAGCATAAACTAAAATTACGACTCATACTTACTGAGCACAGTTTCAACTAACAAGTATGGAATATTTTATATATAAAATATATTATAACATAAAATTGCTAGCAATTTTATAATGTCTTTCCAACTTCTGTGATCGTCTTACAAAATCAAAATTTTGATAAAGTTATCAACACCGGTATGCATTAACAATACCAGCAAAATGAGGAAATAGTAGAGTTGCAGCACTAAATAAGTCTTGAAGTTTGCAGATCTCCAAGAATAAATACACAGCCACATTGATCGTGAAACTTAAGATCCTAAATCCATCATACAATGGACAATTATTATTGGTAATGCAGTAAAAAATGAGGTTTGCTTTTTGAACAGAACCAAACACTACCTAACCGGTATGCCGTATTGAACAACTCCATCACCTTCTTCCGCCTCGCTCCCTTTCTCTACTCAAAAGTTTCACTTCAATCTATATATACATAAAGGAGGGGGAAAAAATGATGACCTGGCACGTCTCTATGGCCAAGGAGCCTATTTATCTTTTTTTTTTTTTCTTCCTTTTTTTGGCTTTCTTTATCTATTTTTTGATTTATGTCCTATATTAAATAATCCAGAAGTCACCTTCTTAAAAAGAAGATGTAACTGCTTTAAAAAAAAAAATGTAACTGCCTATAGTAGTTATTATGATAACTTTCACTGTTATCTCTCATGTTAATGTTAGTTACTTTTCGTCTATGGCTTTTCGTATTCAATGCGTTAGCATATTTCTAACTAAATTTGGTCCTTACTGAATAATGAAAGTATATCATTATGAATGAACTTCGCATATCACTTTCTTTTTCTCTCTCGGCAGTTTAAAGTCATCATGACATGACATAAATAAATGTAGTATTAAAACTTTTTCATTAGCTGAGAGTAACATACTAATAATAAAACGGATTAATCATTCACAAAAGTCACCTCCTAAGTGACTATTAAAAAAAAATACTAATATACGAACCCGCGCGATGCGCGCATTGTTTCAAAAGAAAAAAATAATATAGTAGAAACAGGTCTTTATTGTATATTAAATTTAGCGATCACATTCAAAAGAATTAAATCAAAAAACAAATATATGAATTTCATAGGATTGTATCTATGCTAGAGAACACCAATATTTATGCACAAAAACATAATTAGCATTGAAGGTTGGGCAACTGTAATAAGCCAAAAGCTAAAGTAGATTTCCCAAAATTCACTTCCAGTTCATATACACATCGTCCATAGTTGCAGGGAAAATAAAATAATGATACAAAATCTCAACCAATAATCAAACATTTATTCACAGTAGATATAAAATAACCGAGAGTTTTGTTATAGTCAATTTCGATAAACACCAAATCCAAGAGCACATACGTGCAATAGAAGGCATCAACGTTCAATTTTTACTATTAATTACAGTAATCCTAAACCATATTAGCAATTTCTGTGTAGATTTGGATAGCTTAGCTGTTACAACATACTGGAGTAATGCTACAGAAGTACTTGGCTTTAAAAAGGATTAGTCCACTTGAAAAAGTAGAAATTTTTGTCTCAAGTTATGATCAGAAAAGCAAAGAACAGTTATACATATGTATAATTCACAGTAATTAAGACATCACCTTTTCTTGTGGTGTACTTCGGATCAAAAGTATATGAGAATATGAGCAAGTTAGTCATGTTGGTTGATGATATAAACGACGACTCACATGGATGATTAAGATCTTGGAAATACCCAATCCTTGTTAGCAAAACCTATATAACAGTTTTAAGTCTTAGATGAAATGCATACAGTAAAAACATTAATTCTCATCAAGATTTTATGTCACTTATAGACATAGCAGTGATGTTGTTGTTGCAATCAAAAATACCTTCCTCACAAGCTATATGTTCCTTTACAGCTAAGGCAAAGTTCTCTGTTGCATACTTAAGGTAACTTTGTTATTAATATTAATCAGTATACGTTTAATCTGTCAAATACTTAGTAAAACAGTATACAAACAAATACTGGAAAATAGTAGAAAAATTGTAGAAGAACAGAAATCGAGCCCACTTAGTTCAAAGTGTTTCCTTAAGGAAATTATTCCCCTCACAGTACTCGAGGTTACTGGAATATCCCCTCCCAGGATAGAACGATTTACTTACCAGAAAAGTAGTACTCCAATTCTGATAACAGCGAACCACTTGACGGGAGTATATCACACAGAATATTTGATAGCAGAAAGTTTAATAGTAGATAAAATTTTTCGTATGAATTCTGGAAAAACATCAAGTATTTATAGCCATTAAAGTACTGATTCTGAATGTTTGCAACCATTCAGATCAGTCACCAGGTTGAAGGTACTGATTCTGAATGTTTGCAACCATTCAGATCAGTCACCACGTTTTGGAGGGAAATTTGAAAAAATCCGGGAAGAGAAAACGGACCGGGTCGCGGGTCAGGGTCGATCCGCGTTAAATGGATTCTTATTTATTAAATAACTAATTAAATAATAAATTAATTAAGGAAAATTTTATCCAAAAAGATAATCAATCATTGACAAATCCGAAGCCGAAGCCGAGCCGAGCGAGCGACGACGAGACGGCGCGAGGGGTCCTTGCCCTTTCAACCCTTTTAGCAACTAGAGAAGGTGTAATGTAATATATACACCTTTATTTTTCTTTCTTTTTCCTATGTGGGACAAATGCTTTAATCAAAGCAAAAAGGGACCTTTTACATTCCCTTCACTTTTTATCCCGTCATTTCCCATTCACCTTTATTGATACCCAACAATCCCCCACATGAATGGGGAATGGCCATAATATAAAAAGAATGTACGGACGAGTGTGATATACAAGCGAAGATTGACTGCATCTGGATAAGTAGGTTTTCCTTTGAACTTTCCATAGTGAACTTATATCGGATATACTCGATCAATCGGTAGAATTGATATCTTTGAACCGTTGAACTTTGTTGTATACCTAGACAACATAAGTCACACAATCAACCCTCAACCGTTTATGGTTCTCACGGTTGTGTTCGTTTCAGCCATGAACACCGCCTGATTTCATGAGTGCATAGAGAATGGGCCTTCACTTGTCATTCTCCTTTAAAGCGGCTTACACTTAACACTCACATAGGTAATTTCTAAAATATGTGGTCCAATAGCCACATTATCTGGTCATATACTGTCAGATCTAGATAATCATTAAAAAACCTTAATGCTTTATTAACTCATTAACAAGCCATAAAGTTTTATCCTTATTTCTGAACATTGTCTTTATCCGAGAAGGGGCAGAGTTATTTGACAATGTTGAACCGTCATTCATAACTTTGTTTGATCTCTTTGAACCTAGCTTTTGGGATCTCCAGTCTGCTAGGTAGAGTTACCGCTATGATGACTTTTCCTTGGCCTTAACCCCATTCCCATTGATGACCTACTAACTCCCTCTCTAGATAAGCCTTTTGTAAGCGGATCCGCTACGTTATCTTTTGACTTTACATAGTCAATTGTGATAACTCCACTAGAGAGGAGTTGTATAACGGTATTGTGTCTCCGTCGTATGTGACGAGATTTTCCGTTATACATTGCGCTCCCTGCCCTACCTATTGCTGCTTGACTATCACAATGTATACATATAGGAGCCAAAGGTTTGGGCTAGAATGGAATATCTTCTAGAAAATTCCGGAGCCATTCAGCTTCTTCACCGGCCTTGTCTAAAGTTATGAATTCAGATTCCATAGTGGAACGGGCGATGCAAGTCTGTTTGGATGATTTCCAAGATACTGCTCCACTCCCAATTGTGAAAACATATCCACTCGTGGATTTAACTTCAGACGATCCAGTGATCCAATTTGCATCACTATATCCTTCAATCACTTCGGGATATTTATTATAGTCAAAGCATAGTCTTGAGTATGTTTCAGATAACCCAAAACTCGTTTCATTGCCATCCAATGAGTGTGATTGGGATTACTTGTGAACCGACTCAGTTTGCTAATAGCACATGCTATATCTGGTCGTGTACAATTCATGATGTACATTAGACTTCCCAACACTCTCGCATAGTCCCCTTGTGATTTACTTTCACCTTCATTCTTTCGAAGTGCGTAACTCACATCAATTGGAGTTCTGGAAATCTTGAAATCCAAGTACTTGAACTTGTCAAGTATTTTCTCTATGTAGTGAGACTGTGATAATGCTAAACCTTGTGGAGTTCTATGAATTCTGATTCCTAAGATTACATCAGTAACTCCTAAGTCTTTCATGTCAAATTTGCTTGCCAGCATACGCTTTGTAGCATTTATATCTGCCATATCTTTGCTCATTATCAGAATGTCATCAACATACAAGCAAACAATGACTTCATGGCCTGGAGCATTTTTAATGTAAACACATTTATCACATTCATTAATTTTAAATCTATTTGCCAACATGGTCTGGTCAAATTTAGCATGTCATTGTTTGGGTGCTTGTTTAAGTCCATAAAGCGACTTTACAAGTTTGCACACTTTCTTTTCTTTACCAGGAACCACAAAACCCTCGGGTTGTTCCATGTAAATTTTTTCCTCCAAATCACCATTTAAGAAAGCTGTTTTAACATCCATTTGGTGAATTTCAAGACCATACAAGGCTGCTAGAGCCACTAACACCCGAATGGACGTTATTCTTGTTACAGGCGAATATGTGTCAAAATAATCAAGACCTTCCTTTTGTCTATAACCTTTGACCACAAGCCTTGCCTTATATTTGTCAATAGTGCCATCAGCTTTCATTTTCTTTTTAATAATCCATTTACAACCTAAAGGTTTGTTTCCAGGAGGAAGATCAACCACTTCCCATGTGTGGTTATCTAAGATTGATTGAATCTCACTATTGACTGCCTCTTTCCAAAATGCTGAATCAGGAGTTGACATAGCTGCCTTGAAAGTTTGAGGCTCATTTTCAAGCAGGAATGTCACAAAATCTGGACCGAAGGAAGTGGCGTCCTTTGGCGTTTGCTACGCCTTGGATTTTCTTCACTAGGGGCGTTCTCTTTTGGTTCTTCCCGTGGTCGTTTAAATCTTTCATTCAACGACTTGCATTCCATTTTATACGGATAGATATTTTCAAAGAATTCAGCATTATCAGATTCAATTACTGTATTATTATGAATTTTGGGATTGTCAGAATTATGAACCAAAAATCTACATGCTTTACTGTTTGTTGCATATCCAATGAAAACACAATCCACGGTTTTTGACCCTATTTTCACCCTTTTAGGTAAAGGTACTTGTACCTTTGCAAGACACCCCCACACTTTGAAATATTTCAAGTTGGGTTTTCTTCCTTTCCATTTTTCATAAGGAATAGAGTGTGTTTTGCTGTGGGGTACTCTGTTGAGTATTCGGTTAGCTGTAAGGATAGCTTCCCTCCACAAATTCTGCGGTAAACCGGAACTTATTAGTAAAGCATTCATCATTTCTTTCAATGTTCGATTTTTCCTTTCCGCAACTCTATTGGATTGTGGTGTATAGGGGGCAGTAGTTTGATGAATAATTCCATATTCTAAACATATTTCTGCAAAAGGAGATTCATATTCTCCACCCCTATCACTTCTAATCATTTTGATCTTTTTATTCAATTGGCTTTCCACTTCATTCTTGTATTGCTTAAATGCATCAATTGCTTCATCCTTACTATTAAGCAAATAAACATAACAATATCGAGTACAATCGTCAATAAAAGTTATAAAGTACTTTTTTCCACCTCGAGATGGTGTCGACTTCATATCACAAATGTCAGTATGAATTAAGTCTAAAGGATTTGAATTCCTTTCAACAGACTTATAAGGATGTTTTACAAACTTGGATTCAACACATATTTGACATTTTGATTTATTATACTCGAATTTAGGCAATACTTCTAAATTAATTAACTTTCGCAAGGTTTTGTAATTGACATGTCCTAAACGAATATGCCATAAATCAATTGACTCCAATAAATAAGAAGAAGCTGAAATTTTATTCATACTGTCAACAACCATTACATTTAGTTTGAAAAGGCCCTCAGTGAGATAGCCCTTTCCAACATACATTTCATTCTTGCTTACAACAACTTTGTCAGAAACAAAAACACATTTGAATCCATTCTTAACAAGTAAAGAAGTAGAAACTAGATTCTTCCTAATAGTAGGAACATGAAGGACGTTGTTGAGCGTTAACACCTTGCCGGAAGTCATCTTCAGAAATATCTTCCCATAACCTTCAATCTTGGCTGTTGCAGTATTTCCCATAGAAATTTCTTCTTCAGGACCAGCAGTAGAGTAAGTCGCAAATGCTTCTTTGACAGCACAAACATGTCGAGTGGCTCCAGAGTCAATCCACCACTCCTTCGGATTTCCAATTAAGTTGCATTCCGAAAGCATTGCACATAATTCATCAATATCTTCATTCTTCTCCACTATGTTGGCCTGGCACTTCTTCTTATTCTTTTTCGGGAGACGACAATCAGGGGCTTTGTGACCAGGCTTTCCGTAGTTGTAGCAGTTGCCCCTGAATTTCTTTTTCTGCTCCTTAGCTTGTCTAAAAGACCTTTTCCTCTTCTTACTTTTTGGAGCAGTCTCCTCAACGATGTTAGCTCCCATAATCGTTGAATTTCCACGAGACCTCTTCTCGGCTGTTTTGTTGTCTTCCTCAATCTTGAGACGAATCACAAGATCTTCCAACTTCATTTCTTTGCGTTTGTGCTTAAGATAGTTTTTGAAATCTCTCCATGAAGGAGGCAATTTTTCAATCATTGCAGCCACTTGAAATGCTTCATTCACGACCATACCTTCAGCAATAAGGTCGTGAAAAATAAGTTGAAGCTCCTGGACTTGGGTTCCAACGGTTTTGCTGTCTATCATTTTATAGTCTAGAAACTTGGCAACCACAAATTTCTTCAAGCATGCATCTTCAGTCTTGTACTTTTTCTCAAGTGCATCCCATAATTCTTTCGAAGTCTTCATAGCACTATAGACATTGTACAAGTCATCCTCCAAAGCACTTAAGATATAGCCTTTGCAAAGAAAATCTGCCTGTTTCCATGCCTCAACAATCATAAATTTCTCGTTGTCCGGCATATTTGCAGCAGGCACTGGAGGTTCTTCACTGGTGAATTTCTGCATACCAAGTGTGGTAAGCCAGAAGAACACCTTTTGTTGCCATCCTTTGAAGTTGGCTCCAGAAAATTTCCCCGATTTCTCAGCCGGTGGAACAGAAGTTCGGCTTGTTGCCGCAACAGTCGCAGAAGGATTTTCATTAACAGTTGTCATTTCTTAATTCTCAGTGTCAACAACAGAAGAATTCAATTAATGGAAAAACAGAACAGTAAAAGTACTGTAAAACGATAAACAATATATTTATAAAACCGAAGTTTTTATATACTGTTTTACAGAAAATGATGAAGTTTTTATGTTCTTCAAATCGTTTCTGAATTTAATACTCTGATGAAGTTTTAATATCTTCAAATCAGAATAGAAAAATTCAGAAGGAGTAAAAAAAAAAAAACCACACAGGTTTTAATCTCCAAAAGCAGAATACAGATTAAACCAATAATTTCCATAAGATTGTTATTAATACTAATCAGTATACGTTTAATCTGTTAAACACTTAGTAAAACAGTATAAGAACAGAACGCGGATCGTCGTCGTCGTCACACAAATTTTCGGTAGCGTTTTCTTATTTCAAAATTTTTGTCTTTTATTTTCTATCTAATGAATAATAATCCAATTAAAATAGGAATGATCCAACCCGACCCCATCCGACCCAATCCAATAATCATATATACAAATTAAACTAATACTAAAAGTGAATCGTCAAAAATACGATACTTCTATCTTTTATTTTATTTTTTCAGAGTTTTCATTCAAATTAATAGCATTATTATTTCAAGACCTATCTAATAATTCATATTTCTTTTTTGTCATAATCTCATGCATCCTAAACTAAAGTAAGTTTTTTTTTT
>MCJB01002735.1:0-11331 GCA_002018475.1 Nicotiana obtusifolia | reverse complement strand
GGAAAGACAGGTTAGTTATGTTGCCTAGTAAAACAAGAGCAAGATGCACGCTCCAAACTACTTGGTCATAGAAACTGTGGAGAGAAGGGGATTGACTGCATCCATTCTTTTCAAAATTTCACCAAATATCAGGAGAGAAAGGATAGACAGAAAAACCCTCAGTACATGCAAATAGATGTAGATATTCCATTCATTCGTGCCGCCACAGCCACCCCTCAATACAGAAAACTTAATGACTAAAAAGGAGATTCTTTGTTATCTGATTAGCCAGAAATTGGAGTATACTCATACAATTCAGATGCACTCTGTACTAGAAGAAATATCTTCAAAAAGTTTATGACTAATTATTTTCTATAACTAATTAAAATAGTTATTGTCACCTTATACAAAAAGAAGATTAACGAAAGATATTCTCAAAATTTTAGGGGTTTATTAAGTGGGCCAGCTTAGAGGTCAGGCCTCTGTCTGATCTGACAACAATTACAGCCTCCCCGTTAAGACAATAGTGTGCCCTTCCTTTTGCAATACTTAAAAGAGTAACTCACGGCACAATTATTCTTACAGCATTCTATACCGTAGAATTCAAGCTTCCAGGTAAACGAAGAGGCTTCTAAGAAAAAGGTGATACTTGGTCAATGGAACAAATAACTGATCATGCTAGTGCCTAGACTAGAGGCTTCAAGAGGTTATTGAACATCGGGATAAACTTCAAGCACTAATAGGTTCTTTGTTGTCATTCAGGCAAAAGGCAACACCATATTTACCAATTTCAAACAAAGAAATAAGCATTCTGATGGTGACTTCCAATATCAGAACTACATCATCCAATGCCCATGGACATTCTAATAAATCTCTATACATTTGTGTGTGTGCGCGCGCGCGCGTGTGTAATCCCTTGTATACAAAATTGAGATCACCGGGAAAAGAGGCCTCACAGGGATAACTGAGTCACGAAAATCCTTTGCAGTAAATTCAACACTAGGGCTGATAGTACCAAGAAGATGATGAGGCACTCCTGTCACAACCACCCAAAATCAAAAATTAGATACTTGATGCAATATGCACAAAGTTACACAACAGAATAGTACTCCATTCCATTTTATGTGGCACCTTTCTTTTTTGGTCCATTTCAAAAAGATATCTGAAAACTCTTAAATATTAATTCCCTTTTAACATTAGTAACATGTTTATAGGAAAGGACATGGCAAGTTAAAAATAGAGGTTAGTTTTGGCATATTATGTACTCCCTCTGTTTCAATTTAGATGAGGTAGTTTGACTCGGCACGGAGTTTAAGAAAAAAAAAAAGACTTTCGAAACTTGTGGTCTTAAAAGCATAAGGAGTAAAAGCTTTGTAGCGTCATGACATTTGTGTGGTTATAAAAGCTTCCCATTAAGGGTAAAATAGGTAAAATGAAGAGTTTAAAGTTGAATTATTTCCAAATTTAGAAATGTGTCATTTATTTTGTAACAGAGTAAAAATAAAAGTACCTCATCTAATTTGAAACAGAGGGAGTAGTATAATTTGATGGGTCCATCCCATGACCTATGTGAAAGGAAGACAATCTTCCTTTGGCTTGAATTGTCAAGCCGACCAATTCAACAGGGAAAAAGGTTTGGTAGGCGATCACTGCTCTGGATTCACAATATGACATTTGACCTTTGCTTACGTTGTGACGTCAAGAGGAGCCTTTCTAACACTATAAATAGAGAGCTTCTCGCTCATTTGTAAAACACACCCAAACAAAGAGAGTAAGAAAGCAATTCACAAAGTAAGAAGAAAAATAGAGAGAGTTTGATCGGTGTTATAGTGAGTGTTATAGTGAGGTAGAAAAATCAAAAGAAGATTATTTCTTTTGAGTGTGTAGTGGTCTTGGAGTATTTTACTCAATACTAAAAATTATAAAATCCTTGCTACAGTGAAATCAGTTGCTCCACTCGGACCGTGGTTTTTTCATTAGTCAGAAGGGGGTTTTTCACGTAAAAATCTCGGTGTCCTTGTATCTCTTATTATTACCATTAATTATTGTATTTTAGTAATACGCATTTATTACAATCGTATACTGCGAATATTATTTCTGTGGGGTTATTTTCCCAACAGTTGGTATTAGGGCACAAGTTCTGCTTATCCATAGAAATATTATTCACGGTCAGTTTTACTGCGACAAAAAATGTCAGGAGTAAAATATGAAGTAATAAGATTCAACGGTAATGACGGTTTCTCCATATGGCAAAGAATGAAAGACCTACTCATCCAACAAGGGTTAGACATTGCACTAGATGGCAAAGAGGCAAAGCCCAAATCATGAAAGTTGATGATTGGGCAGAAATGGATAAGAAGGCGGCTAGTGCAATCACATTGCACTTGTCTTATAAAGTGCTCAATAATGTCGGCGACGAAAATAGTGCATGTGGTATTTGGAAAAAACTAGAAAGTCTATATATGTCCAAATCTTGACAAATAAGCTATTTTTGAGAAAACAACTTTATATCATTCATGAGTGAAGGTACAAATTTCATTTCCCATTTAAACAGAGGTGGAGCCAGAATCTGAAGTTTCTGGATCCAGGATTTTAGTCATTTTTAAGTTACTGGGTTCTAAATTAATAATTCGAACATATTAAATGAATTTCTTAAAGACAAATATAGAGTTTAGACCAAAGTTACTGCGTTAGGCCAAACTCGCGACTCGGTCTCTAGCTCTGTCCCTGCATTTAAATATGTTTACTGGATTAGTCACGCAGTTGGCAAACCTCGAAGAAACAATCACTGAAGTAGATAATGCTATATTATTTCTAAACTCGTTGTCATCTTCCTATGATAACTTGACAACAACCATCTGCGTGGTAGAGACACCATCAACTTAAAAGAGGCCACATCAGTCATCCTATTCAATGATAAGATGAGGAAGAAGCCTGAAAACTAGGGGCAGACAAGAAGCCTTTATAGAGCTTCGAGTAGCCATGATAAATTTAAAGGCAGGTCGTGAAAGGTCCAGAAACCGGTTAAAAAGTAGAAATTGCTACAATTGAGGTCAACCTGATCACTTCAAAAGAAATTTTTCTACGAAAGGTCGAGGCGAGAGTAGTGACCAGAAGAATGATGAAAATACAAATGTTGCAGTGGTTCTCTTCGTTCACGAAGAGGAATGCATGCACTTAGCAAGCCAAGATTCAAAATGGGTGGTTGACACAGGAGCATCCAACCATAAGAGAATTCTTCTTTTAAGTATAAAGCAGGAGATTTTGGGAAGGTAAAGATGGAAAATACCAATCACTCAAAGACTGTGGGGAATAGTGACATTTGTATCAAGACAAATGTTGGATGCACATTAGTTCTAAAAGATGTGCGGCACACACCAGATTTGAGAATGAATTTGATTTCAGGGATTGCTCTCAATCAAGACGGGTACGAAAATTACTTCGCCAATAGGCAGTGGAGGCTCACCAAAGGATCATTGATGATTGTTAAAGGAGTTGCTCCATACAGATTGTACAAGACAACCGCTGAGATATGTGAATATGGATTACATACGGCAGTAGATGACAGGCCTGCTGATCTATGCACCGAAGATTAGACCATACGATGGAGAAGGGATGGCATATCCTAGCCAAGAAGTCACGTATCTCCTTTTCAAAAGGTACAATTGTAAATCCCCGTGATTATTGTTTATTCGGAAAACAACATAAGGTATTGTTTCAAGCAACTCATGGAACAAAGTCGAATATACTTGATTTAGTATTATATTCTGATGTTTGTGGTCCAAGGGATGTAGAATCAATAGGAGGTAACAAATATTTTCTCACAGTTATTGATGATGCTTCACAGAAATTGTGAGTTTATTTCTTGAGAACAAAGGACCGTGTATTTTAAGTATTCTAGAAATTGTATGATCGGATGGAAAGAGAGACAGGTCAAAAAATTAAGTGTCTCCGTACTGAAAATGGAGGAGAGTATTTTGAAGACTCATACTCAAGCCATGAAATTAGACAGGAGAAGACAATTCCTGGAACCCCACAATACAATAGCGTAGCTGAAAGGATGAATCCCACCATTATCCAAAAAGTGAGAAGTATGCTAAAAATGGCAAAACTACCTAAGTCATTTTGGGGTGAGGTAGCTCGCACAGCATGTTACCTGATTAACAGAAATCTATCAGTTCTACTAGAGTTTGACATTCTAGAGAAAGTCTGGACAAACAAAGAGGTGTCCTACTCCCATCTGAAAGTGTTTGGATGTAAAGGTTTTGCACATGTGCCGAAGGCGCAAAGAACGAAGCTGGATAACAAAGTTATTCCTTGCATCTTCATCGGTTATGGAGATGAAGAGTTCGGCAACAGATTGTGAGACCAAGTATTGATGGTGATCAACCAACAAAGACCAAAAATGATATGGTACAGTTACTAACTTTGTTACCTCTCCTACTATACCTATATGTAATCCTTCCACATGTGAAGAATAGAACACGGAAGGTGTAGATAAAGAGGTTGCTAAGCAGGGGAGCACCCTAGTTCATAAGAGGAAGAAGAAAAGCAACAATAACAAGAAGGACAAAAACTTTTGAGAAGATCTAAAAGAGAGAAGGTAGAATCCACGAGGTATCCTTCTTCAGAGCATATCTTCGTCACTGATGAGGGGGAGCCAGAGAATTTCAAAGAGGTGTTGCCTCATCAGAACAAATCCAGTGGATAGAAGTCATATGCAAAAGAGATGAATTCTCAAACAAAATGGCACGTATGAATAGGTTGAACATCCAAAAGGCAAAAGACCACTCAAATGCAAGTTGGTCTTTGAGCTCAAGAAAGATGGAAATAACAAAGTGGTCAAATACCATGCTTGATTCGCGGTAAAAGGTTTCGAACATAAGAAAGGTATTGATTTTGATGAAATTTCCTCACATGTTGTCAAAATGACCTCTATTCGAACAATATTGAGCTTGGCAGCTAGCCTAGATCTTGAAATGGAGCAATTAGACATATAACTGCGTTTCAACATGGAGATTTAGAAGAAAAGATCTATATGAAGCAGCCAAAAAGCTTTGAAGTAAAGGCAAAGAAACACATTGTGTGCAAATTGAAAAAGAGTTTTTACGGGCTGAAACAAGACCAAGGCAGTGGCACAAGAAGTTTGACTCATCATGAGAAGTCAAACGTACACAAAGACCTTTCAAATCCATGTGTATACTATAAGAAATTCTCTAACAATAACTTTATCATTTTGTTGTTGTATGTGGATGACATGCTCATTGTAGGACAAGACAAGAAGTTGATTGCCAAGTTGAAGGAAGATTTGTCCAAGTCATTTCACATGACAGACTTGGGTCCAGCATGACAAATTCTAAGAATAGAGATTGTCTAATATAGGACAAATAGAAGGTTGTTATTGTCACAAAAGAAGTACATTGAACGTGTGCTTAAACGCTCCAACATGATGAGTGCTAAACCAGTTAGCACGCCTCTTACTGGTCATATGAAATTCAGCAAGAAAATGTGTCCCGCAACAAAGGAAGATAAAGATAGCATGGCTAAAGTTTCATATTCCTCTGCCATCGAGAGTTTAATATATGCAATGGTATGCACCAGACCTGATATTGCTCATGTTGTCGGTGTTGTTAGCAGGTTTCTTGACAATCCCAGGAAAGAACATTGGGAAGTTGTGAAGTGGATACTCAGGTATCTAAAAGGAACCTCGGATGAATGCATGTGTTTTGGGAGATCAAATCCAATCATAAAGGGCTATACAGATGCTCATATGGTCGGTGATACTGATAATAGAAAATCCACTACTAGATATCTATTTACTTTTTCGGGAGAGGGAGGCTATATGATGGCAGTCTAAATTGCAAAAGTGCATTGCACTTTCAACAACTGAAGCGGAATAGATTGCCGCTAAAGAAGTTGGCAAGAAGATGGTATGGCTCAAGCGATATCTTCAAGAGGTTGAATTGCATCAAAAGGAGTATGTCGTCTATTGTGATAGTCAAAATGCAATAGACTTGAGCAAGAACTCCATCTGTCATGCAAGAACAAAGCATATCGATGTGAGATATCATTGGATTCGTGAGCATGTGGAGAACGAAACTTTGCAGGTCAAGAAGATTCAGACGAGTGAAAATCCTGCAGAAATATTGACCAAGGTAATACTGAGAGACAAATTCAAACTATGCAAAAAACTTGTCGGCATGAACTCTACATGAAAAACTAGAGATACCTCCTTCAGGTACATGGGACTGGAGGGGAAGATTTGATGGGTCCATCCCAAGACCCGTGTGAAAGAAAGACAATCTTCCTTTGGCTTGAATTGTCAAGCCAACCAAATCAACAGTGAAAAAGATTTGGCAGGCGATCACTGCTCTAAATTCACAATATGGCATTTGACATTTGCTTAAACTGTGATGTCATCGATGATATCAAGAGGAGCCTTTCTAACATAATAAATAGACAGCTCATGGCTCATTTGCAAGACACACCAAAACAGAGAGAGTATAAGAGCAATTCACAGAATAAAGAGAAAAATACTCTATGAAGAAAAATATAGATAGTTTGAGTGATATTGTACTGAGGTGAAAAAATCATAAGAGAATTATTTATTTTGAGCATGTAGTGGTCTTGAAGTATTTTACTCGGTACCATAAATTGTAAAATCATTGCTATAATGAAATCAGTTGCTACTCTCAGCCCGTGGTTTTTCCCGTATTCAGAAGTGTTTTCCACGTAAAAATTCTCGTGCCCTTGTTTCTCATTTTATTGCCGTTGGTTATTGTATTTTAGTAATACCCATCTATTACAGTCGTATACCGTGAATATTAATTCTGTGGGGGTTATTTTCCCAACAATTTAGCAAGGACTTTTCAATTTATGATACCGAGTAAATACTCCGAGACCACTACGCGCTCAATAGAAATAATCATCTTTTGATTTTCCCATCTCACTATAATAACGCTCAAACTCTCTTTTTTTTCCCAAAGTATTTTCATGTTACTCTATGAATTGCTCTTACTCTCTCTGTTTAGTGTATCTTACAAATGAGCCAGGAGCTCTCTATTTATAGTGTTAGAAAGGATCCTCTTGATGTCATTAATGACATCACAATGTAAACTAAAGTCAAATTCCATATTGTGAATTCAGAGCAATGATCGCATGCTAAATCTTTTTCATTGTTGATTTGGTTGGCTTGACAATTCAAGTCAAAGGAAGATTGTCTTCCTTTCACATGGGCCATGGGATGGACCCATCAAATCTCCCCCTCCAGACCCATGCATCTGTAAGAGGTATCCATAGTTTTTCATATAGAGCTAATGCTAACAAGTTCTTTGCATAGTTCGAACTTATCTCTCAGTATTACCTTAGTCAATATATTAGGATTCTCACTCATGTGAATCCTCTTGACCTGCAAAGATTCATTCTCCAATTGCTTACAAATCTAATAATATCTCACGTCGATATGCTTTGTTGTAGCATGGTCATGGAGTTCTTGCTCAAGCCTATTGCACTTTGACTATCACAATAGACGACATACTCCTTTGATGCAATTCAATCTCTTGAAGAAATCACTTGAACCATACCATCTCTTTGCCAGCTTCTGTAGGGGCAATGTACTCCAATTCAGTTGTTGAAAATGCAACGCACTTCTGTAATTTAGACTGCTATGATATAGCTCCCCTTGAAAAAGTAAATAGATATCCATTAGTGGATTTTCTATTATCAATATCAAAGGCCATATCAACATATGTATAGCCCTTTAGGACTGGATTTGATTTCCCAAAACACATGCATTCATCTGAAGTTCCTTTTAGATACCTGAGTATCCACTTCACAGCTTCCCAATGTTTTTTCCTGGGATTGTCAAGAAACCTGCTAACACCGATAGCATGAGCAATATCATGTCTGGTACATACTATTGCATATATCAAACTCTCGATGGCAGAGGAATATGGAACTTTAGCCATGCTATCTTTATCTTCCGTTGTTGCAGGACACCTTTTCTTACTCAACTTTATATGACCAGCAAGAGGCGTGCTAATTGGTTTAGCACTCATCATGTTGAAGAGTTTAAGCACACGTTCAATGTGCTGCTTTTGTGACAGCAACAACCTTCGACTTGTTATATATCGGATAATCTCCATTCATAGAATTTGCCATTTTGAGTTGCCTCACCCCAAAATGTCATTGGTTACTATATTTTAGTAATCCACATTTATTAAAGTCTTATACCGTGAATACTATTTATGAAGGACTTATTTTATCAACAGTTTAGCAAGAATTTTACAATTTGTGGTACCGAGTAAAATACTCCAAGACCACTACACACCCTCTTTTGATTTTAATACCTTACTACAATACCGCTCAAACTCTCTATTTTTCCTCCCAGAGTATTTTTCTTTCTTACTCTGTAGATTGCTCTCTTACCCTCTCTGTTTGGTGTATCTTACAAATGAGTCAGGAGCTGAGCTCTCTGTTTACAGGGTTAGAAAAGCTCATCTTGATGCCATTGATGATATCACAATGTAAGCAAAAGTCAAATGTCATATTGTTAATTCAGAGCAGTGATCGCTTTTTCACCGTTGATATCGTTGGCTTGGCAATTCAAGCCAAAGGAAAATTGTCTTCCTTTCACATGGGCCATGTGAATTGGGATGGACCCATCACTTATGTGTTAACTGTCTCTTTTCCTTTCTTAGACTTCATGTACATTCAAACACTGGCACATCAAATTAAACGGATCATTAATTATACTAAACAAACAAGAAAGCACCTTTTTGCTCTTGGGAAGTCACCTTGTTGGTCATAACATCCAATCCACTGTAAACCTATCCAAAAAAATCGCAGAGATAAAAGACTGATAAAAAAAATAGCAAAGATAAAAGTATATACGCAAATTATAGGACTTGTAAGAGTATATAAATAGCTATACCTGCATAGAATCAGCGTTGATGATTTCAATAGGGAAGTGTGAAGCCAAGTCAATAGCAAGTTTTGATTTGCCAGAACCTGTTGCTCCCATTATTACTACAACTTTTGGCTTTGAATTTGATGTGCGGTTGAGGTTTATTTCAGCTACTTTTGCTCCATTGTTAGGGTTTTGCATTTTCTGTTCATGTTCTTCACCAACTTCCATTGCTGCGCTACTTGGTTGCTGTTTTGGTGACAAGAACCTGGAGGAGGAAAAGTAGTAATATTAAAAGCTTTTTGACACTTTGGGTCATTTTCTTTTAGGTAATTAATAGTTTAGCATCTAATTGTTTTCTGGTTGCAGCTTTAGTCTCTATGTTTTCTGAAATTAGGTTTTCTTGTTTCTAAGTTTTAACTTCTATCCATTTTCACTCCTCTCATCCTAATTTTAGAAGCTATTTGGACAACTTTGGAAAAAGTTCTTTTGGAAAATCTTAAAGGAAAAAACATTTATGAGAGTTGAAATTTTGTATAATGTTAAACAGGAAGAAGAGGTTGTGCGAGGACGATCGAGGATCTGGTGGGGAGCCTTGACTAAGGATAAAGCTTAGGAGCTGGAGGGAGGTCAGTGGCTATGTGAGCCTAGAGTAGTAGCGGGGACGTGAGCGTTATGTGGGCGACGACGGCAAAATGTATAAGGGAGGCTGCGAAAGAGGTGTTAGGGGTCTCGACGGGCTACCCTGGTGGGCACAAAGGCGACTGGTGGTGGAATAAAGTGGTTCAAGGTAAAGTGGAAGCGAAGAAGGCGGCATACCTGGAGCTAGTAAGGAGCACCAGGTGAGGAGCACAGTTAGTAAGCAGAGAAAGGGATAAAGTAGCTAGGACACGAAAGCTAAGACTGCAGCCTTTGGCCGTCTGTACGAGGAACTGGAGGCCGGCAAGTACTTAACAACACCGTAGACACATACCCTGGCAGACTTTAATGATTAGCTGTACTATTTTGTTATTTTAGAAATACGTAGATTTTTTATTTGAAAATTATAGTTAAATTATATGAAGCATTGAGAAATAATGAAATCTGTTTTTTTGCAGCACATTGATGTTATTTTATACTATTTTAGGAAGAGAGAAAAGAATGGTCCTACAAACAAAACACGGTTTACAACTACTGACTGTATGTTCAAGACTAGAATTGAACAAATTTATGAGAGGTACATTAATGCTCCTGCCGATAAGAAGCTTGCTGTTGTCAAACCCCAGGACGTCGTAGCAGAATACATATTGGGGTACCAATTACTTGCAAATGTTGCATGGGACAAAGTTAATTTTGTGATTATGCCAATAAACATTGTGGAGACATTTTATTGGTTGTTGGCTGTGTTTGACATCACCGATGGGGTTCTATATGTTTATGGTTCTATGGTCTATTCACGAAATCACAAACTTGTTGAATCTGTTGTCGACAAGTTTGCTATTATGATCCCCCTCTACTTGTCATGCACCGGCTTCTATGGCAAGCGTCCACACATCAACTACAAGAACACAAAGGCATACATTGAAAAAGGTGTTACTGACCCTCTTAACATTCAGTGGTTGGTCGGTGAGGTACCCCAGCAAAAAAAGGATCACTGTATGTGTTGCTTTCCTTCTATCTATTTAACTAATTGTATTTTACACTGAATGCTAAAACTTTTTCCTTATTATTTTTTGCACTGTGGTATATATGTGGTAGCATTTGCAGAATATGTCAGCATTGGAGAGCTATCGATTTCAAAGGAAGACCTTTCTGATATTGATTAACACCGTCGACGCTATGCAGCGCTCCTTTGGGATTATGCTAGGAAAAAGCAAGAGCTTGGTGCAATTAGTGAAAGTAAGGTGACTGGCAGATTAGCAATAAGAAAAGGTGCACCAATTGTGAACGAGAAAATACAAGTCTGAAAAAGAAGAATTAATTGCCTTTTTCAGTAGAAAAATTATAGTTAATAGAAGATTTGAAGCAAGCGTTTAATATACTTGCAAAATGACCATGTTACTCACATTCGTTCTGCATTTGGCCCATATTTGGCAAATTGAACGGCCATTTCCCGCCCATCAACCACTTTTCCTGCCAAAAAAATTCATACAGTTCACAGAGTTGTTACTTTTCACATGCAAAAGTAGAAAATAATCAAAGTAGACCCTACATCAACAACTGTGATATTTATAAATCATTAGGGCACCCTATCCAACTACAACTAGATTTGCATCCACTAACTAATTCAGCCACTGTTATTGGAAACAAACAGTTTTATCGGTCTACTTGCTGAGAGGTTATGTGATTGATCGTCGTAGTTCCAATAAATCGGCAACCCTGACCAAGGGTTGGGGGAAAACAAGTGCACCGGTCAGACAAGTGCTTTGAGGTTACACATGAAATCACATTACGTCTACAATCTATAG
>MCJB01002732.1:0-21248 GCA_002018475.1 Nicotiana obtusifolia | reverse complement strand
GAAATTGAGTGTGAAGCCTCAGGGGTGGGAATTGGAGGTGTTCTTATGCAAGATGGGAAGCCTGTTGCCTATTTTAGTAAGAAGTTAAAGGGGGCTGCCTTGAATTACTCTACGTATGACAAAGAGTTGTATGCCATCGTAAGAGCTTTAGCTCATTGGCAACATTACCTATGGCCTAAGGAATTCGTAATTAAGAGTGATCACGAGTCCCTCAAACATCTTAGGGGTCAAGAGAAGCTATATAAACGACATGCCAAGTGGGTAGAGTTCATTGAGAGTTTCCCTTACGTGATACATTACAAGAAGGGGAAGGAGAATGTAGTAGCTGACACACTATCTAGGAAGTTTGCTTTGGCTATCACGTTAGCATCTAGGTTGATGGGTTTTGAGAGTATTAAGTCTATGTATGAGCATGAACCTAAATTTAAGAGTGTGTATGATGGCATCACTAGTGGGCAGCGGATTGAGAATTATCAGTGGCATGATAGGTACCTTTTTAAGAAGGGGAGAGTTTGTATACCCGAGTCCTCGTGGCGAGAGTTGTTGGTGCGTGAGGTGCATTGTTGGGGCTTGATGGGACACTTTGGTGTAGACAAGACTTTAGCTATATTAGCGGAACAGTTCCATTGGCCTAAGATGAGGCGAGATGTCGAGAGAATATGTGGAGCGTGTTTTGAGTGTAAAAAAGCTAAGTCTAGGTCTAATAATCATGGTTTGTATACTCCCTTACCCGTTCCTACTAGTCCTTGGGTAGATATCTCGATGGATTTTGTGATGGGGCTGCCGCGATCTAGGGGAGGTCATGATAGCATTTATGTGGTTGTTGATAGGTTTCTAAGATGGCTCATTATATTCCTTGTAAAAAATGTGATGATGCACAGCATGTTGCTTCTTTGTTCATTGGTAATGTATTAAAGTTGCATGGTGTGCCTCGAACTATTGTTAGTGATAGGGATGCTAAGCTTTTGAGTCACTTTTGGAAGTGTTTGTGGGGTGTTCTTGGCACCAAACTTTTGTTTTCTATATCACATCATCCACAAACTGATGGTCAAACCGAGGTTGTTAATCGAACCTTGGGAGCTCTCTTCTAGCTTTGACCAAAGGGAAGTCCGGCACTTGGGCTCACCGATTACCTATTATGGAGTTTGCGTATAATAGAACTATTCATCGCATGACTAGCATTACTCCATTTGAATGTGTTTATGGTTTTAATCCTTTGATACCACTTGATCTTGTTCCTTTGCCGAGAGATGCAGTTATTAGCGTTGACGGAGAAAACCGGGCAGCTGCGTTGCTCGAATTGCATGCTAAGGTGAGGAAAACTTTGGAGGATGCTTATGAAAAGGTAGCGGTGAAGAAGAATAAAAGGAAGGAAAAAGCTGGACTTAAAGAAAGGTGACTGGGTTTGGGTGCACTTCCAAAAGGAAAGATTTCCGAACCATAGGAAAGGAAAGTTAGCTCCGCGGGGAGATGGACCATTTCAAGTGTTGCAGAAGATCAATAATAATGCTTATGTCCTAGATCTGCTTGATGATTATGCTGTCTCTAAGACATTCAATGTCACTGACTTGACTCCTTGTGTTGCTTTAAAATATGAAGAAGGTTCGATTTCGAGGACGAAATCTTCCCAAGAAGGGGAGGATGATGCAGGTCAACCTGATCAAGATACGTTTAAACCTTTAAGACCATTCACGAGAAGTCAAGCTAAAGAGCTTCATGATGCACATTTGATGGTGAAGAAGATCCAAGCGTTTGATGTGTGAAGTTTGCGTTTGGCATGTATTATTGTATAGTTATGGAAGACATTAATTCTTACTTGTTTCGGAGTCCTGCGTAACTATTTCTTAAACTCAGCCAAATTGTGGCCTTTTTGTTAATTAGTTGTTTCCTAGTTGATTTAGGTTAACTAGTTATTCTTTTCCTAGTTGATTTAGGTAAAAGCTCATTCTATATAAGCCTAAACACTTCATTATTTTTATACTTTTTGACATTATTATCAATCAAAAACGGCAGCACATTGCTCCCAAAATCGTGTGAATTAACTTGTCCAATTTTGGTGTGATTCAAAATTGAACTTGTTCCTTTATTTGATCAAACAGTTTGCAAGACCATCGTTGTCTTGAGGGTTGTTCGTATATTATAGGTACTCCGTGACTTCATCAAGAAGGTAAGTAGACTAGTTCCTACTTGTTATCTTGATAGTTCATTGAGCGTCTTACTTCTATCTTTTGTTTTCTTGTTTCTACTTTTTATGTTGCATCAATCCCACCCCAACATAATCAATTTCTTCCTCTTCCAAGCCCTAAATTGAAGAAGGAATCAAAAAATTGAAGAACTAAAGAGAAACCCTAGCTGAGTTTCCTCCTCCTACAAACCCAAATTGAGGGCAAGACTTAGAATTTGAGGAATCGAAGAAAAGGGCTAGACAATTCACATGCAAGGTAAGTTATTACTCCCTTTCATGCAATTTTCCCTTGGGCATTCATGTTATGTTGTTGCATGCCTGTAAGACTCATGGGAAGGTGTTTCGGAGCCATGAAATCAAGATAAATACTGCTAAACGGAATGGGTCATGGTTATTATGAGTCGTAAATGAGTTGCATGTGTTATAAATATGATTGATAAGGCTTAGGGGAGGAAGGGTGTGGAGAAGCACCATATGAATTTAGGAGATTATGATTAATGATAGCTATGACGCCTAGTGAGTAACGGTTGAACTGTTCTTTAATTGTAGACTAAGGAATTGTAGCAATTGTGTAGCTCGAGAACTGGTGCAGTATATACCAGGTATGTAAGACTATACCGTTCTTTCTTTTGCACGACTCTTATTAAATATAATGCAATGAACGAGCCCCAAAAGGATACTCTACTCTTAGAAGTTAGGGTTGCTTATATTGTTTTCCTCAATAGAAGGATTGTTCTTGTTTTTGTGAGATCAATGTTGATAGTATTTCCTGAGTCTTATAAGGTTTATACTAAAGAGATATTATTAATTACGTGAAAAGGGGGACAGTAATCGTATGTCACTAAAAGGGTCTGGAACATATTTTTATAAACGAGCATGCCATGTATTATATATATGTGTAATCTAATTCGTATGACCGCGCTTAATGAAGGCCGGGTATGTTATGACCGAGCCTAATTGATGCAGGTCAACCTGATCATGATACGTTTAAACCTTCAAGACCATTCACGAGAAGTCAAGCTAAAGAGCTTTATGATGCACATTTGATGGTGAAGAAGATCCAAGCGTTTGGCGTGTGAAGTTTGCGTTTGGCATGTATTATTGTATAGTTATGGAAGACATTAATTCTTACTTGTTTTGGAGTCCTACATGACTATTTCTTAAACTTAGCCAAATTGTGGTCTTTTTGTTAATTAGTTGTTTCCTAGTTGATTTAGGTTAACTAGTTATTCTTTTCCTAGTTGATTTAGGTAAAGGCTCATTCTATATAAGCCTAAACACTTCATTATTTTTATACTTTTTGACATTATTATCAATCAAAAAAAGGCAGCACATTGCTCCCAAAATCGTGTGAATTAACTTGTCCAATTTTGGTGTGATTCAAAATTGAACTTGTTCCTTTGTTTGATCGAACAGTTTGCAAGACCATTGTTGTCCTGAGGGTTGTTAGTATGGTATAGGTACTCCGTGACTTCATCAAGAAGGTAAGTAGACTAGTTCCTACTTGTTGTCTTGATAGTTCATTGAGCGTCTTACTTCTATCTTTTGTTTTCTTGTTTCCACTTTTTATATTGTATCAGTTGGTATCAGAGCTTGGAAAGGGTTTGTTCTTACAATCCCAATCTTGTTCTTCGTGGCTTAGTTTAGGTTCTATCTATAATTTCGTTTTTGATTTATAAAAAAAAAAAAACGTGAAAAAAAACAAAAAAAAGAGGAGAAAGAAAACCCAGAAATTGTTGTTGATTGAAATTGTTGAATCATCTAGGGATTAAGGTTTCGAAGTTCTTGATTGCTTAAAAAAAACCGTTCTTGAAAACCCTAGTTGAAATCTTGAAGCTAGAACGCGTTTAATCTTGAAATCTTGAAACTCTAGTTGAAATTCTTGAAGGTACACGATTGAATCTTGAAAATTCTTGAAGTTCTTGGATTTAAAATTGAAGTTCCTGAAGAGTTTTACCTTTTCCTTGAAGAAGTTCTTGAATCCTCAAAACGTTCTTAACAAGATTGCATTGAATTCTTGAATTCTTGAACATTAATTTGTTGTTCTTGAAGGGAGGCTTGAAAAACGTCTAAGAGCAGCCTAAAACGTGTTAGGGAGGCCGAATTTGAGGAGGAGAATGGGAAACTCTAATTCTAGTCCAAGAAGGAAACAACTCCCAATCCAAAAGGGAGAAGTTTCAAGGAGTTGAAATTCTATTTGGACAAGGAGAGGAGGGGCTAATTTGTGTTGGAAAAGGAAAGGGGGGGACCCAAAATCCTAAGGAGTAAGGAGAAAGGATTGGTCTTCTCCAAATTAAAGTGGGAAAGCTTCTAAAATTTCCTTATCTCTTCAATTTCGAAATTCTTCTTAATTTCACTACTTCTAATTAGTAATTCTTAGGTAATTTCCCTACTTAAGTAATTACTAATCTTTGAGCTTGTAGGACCTCGTGCTAAAACTCAAAATTTCCACTTTCGTAGATAATTTGGCTTCTTGTGCTCACTTAAAAAGTCGTCCGCCTATCGAGTCGCATAACTTCACTCACCCCGAAGAAAACTATTGATCTTGTGAACTTGAAAGGTCGCTAAGGAACTTGGTCAATTAGAGGAAGCCAATTTGAAGACAAGTGTGAAATCCTACCCAAAAATTTGAGTGAACCTGAGAGTCATTCAAAAAGTGAGAGCGAGAACTTTAACTAACCTTAACACACTCTCTAGTATTGTTTCTTTTGCAGGTACATGGCTACGGAAGGAGAAAAGGTTGTGACGGACATTACTTTGGCCGACCTCTTGGCCGAAGTAAGGGCACTTAGCGCCCGAATAGAGAACATGGAAAGATCCCCTAGCAATCCAAAGCACGCCGGAGAAGGAACTAGTGACGGTTCAACCGTTAGACCCGAGCAGTTCATGGAGTTAGCTCGCCAAAACGAGCAGAGGTGATGCAATATTAAACGCGGAAATAAGAAAACAAAAGATAGAAGCAAGACGCTCAATGAACTATCAAGACAACAAGTAGGAACTAGTCTACTTACCTTCTTGATGAAGTCACGGAGTACCTATACTATACGAACAACCCTCAAGACAACGATGGTCTTACAAACTGTTCGATCAAACAAGGAACTAGTTCAATTTTGAATCACACCAAAATTGGACAAGTTAAGTCTCACGTTTTTGGAGAGCACAAAGGCTTGGTCGAAAATTGTATTTAATATAATGTCAAAGGTATCAAAATAATGAAGTGTTTAGGCTGGCCACAATTTGGCTAAGTTTAAGAAATAGTCATGTAGGACCCCTTAAGTAAGAATTAATGTCTTCTACAGCAACACAATAGTACAACATAAACACAAATGTACATCTTTAACACAAGATTCGTCCATAGCAAGATTTATGGACGCTTGGATCTTCTCCAAGGCTAACCAATGCCTTTTCTCGTCTTATCCGACAGTGATGGCATGAACGTAGCTTGATCAGGTTGGCTTGCATCATTCTCCCCTTCTTGAGAAGATTTCGTCCTCGAAATCGAACCATCTTCATCTTTCAAAGCGGAACTACCTGGCAGGTCTATAACATAGGCGTTGTTATTGATCTTCGGCAACACTTGGAATGAACCATCTCCTCGCGGCATGTTCACATATTGTTACAACCCGTAGAAATATGTTCATTTAATTACGCTAAAAGGGGTAGTTATGTAAAAAGTACCAGGAGCTCGGGAAATGTTTTAAATTTCGAAGGAAAACAAAAGTAGCAAAATGCGGTCAAAATGCGGACCGCATAACACATATGCGATCGCAGAATTGACAGGTTCCATCGCAGAGTGGAACAGAACCCTGGGCTGGGAGATTGTCAAAAATGCGACCTAAAATGCGATCGCATTTGGTAAATGCGATCGCAGAATGGACACCCACCATCGCAGAGTGAGGCAGAACACTGGGCCAAACTGATGTCCGAAATGCGACCAGAATGCGATCGCATTTTGGAAATGCGAATCGCATTTCTGGCCCTTCTACGTCGCATAGTGCGACAGATTTTCTAGGGCAGAATTTGCGACCAAAATGCGGACCGCATACCCTTTCTGCGACGGGTATGCGATCGCATTTTGGACATTTTCAGGTCCGTGGCCTTTTACCCCTAGGCCTATATAAGGGACCCCAAACCCGTCCCTTCTTCATTTTTCTGATTTTCCAGCAAGAGTAAAAAGCTCCAAAGACTTCTCTCAAGCCCTAGCATCAAAACCACCAAATTCCCCTCTTCCAAACCCTAGGTTGAAGGTTAACGGAAGTAAACAAAGGAATTGAAGAACATAGAGGGTCAATAGCTGAATCCATGCTCCTTCAACAAAACCCATTTGTGGACAAAGACCTAGAAATTGAAGGAATCAAGGAAGGAGGCTGAATAATTCGCATGCAAGGTAAGTTACTACTCCCTTTCATGTGGTTTTCCCCCAAACGTTCATGGTAGGTGGGTTATGTGCGTATGGGAACTTAAAATAGAAATAGGAGTTGCAGAGTCAAATAAATTAAGTTAAACAACAATGAACCATGAACATTGTGGGTTGTAAATAGGTTGCATGTGTTGTACATACCCTTAATGAAGTTTAGGGGAAGAAGGAGTGTAGAGAATCACTACACGAAATTTGGGAATTTTGGTTAAATATAGCTATCAAGCGTAGTAAGTAACCATTAAGCTATTCTTTAATTGTAGATTAAAGAATTGTGACGAATTGCGTAGCCAAGAGCCGACGCAATAAGCACCAGGTATGTAAGACTATACCGTTCTTTCTTTTGCACGATTCCTATTGAGTACAATGCCACAAATGAGCCCTAAAGATTACTCTACTCTTAGAAGCTAGTATTGCGTATGTTGTTCTCCCCTTCCTGAAAAGATTTTCCTTGCTTCGTAGCAATAATGTTGATGGAAGTCTTTGAGTCCTATAATTATGTCGATAAAAAAAAGATGTTCTTAATTATATGAGCAAGAAGGGTAATGAATGTAACAAGTCATGAACACAAGTCCTAAGTAAGCTTGCAATGTATTACGTGTGTTGTGTTGTGTGTATGATTGAATTCTTGTGACCGCGCCTAGCAAAAAGGCCGGGTATGTTGTGACCGCGCCTAGTAAAGGCCGGGTATGATCCCACAGAGGCAGATGATAAGGAGCCCACAGAGGCATATGATAATGAGCCCACAGAGGCGTAAGATGATGATGAGCCCATAGAGGCGTACGTGATTGTATGTGCTTGTGTGTGATTGTATGTGATTTTACATGGTAAGTTCATGTAATTGGTTACGGTATCATTAAATGAATATGAAAATGACAAGCCCACAGTGGCACAGGAAGTGGTCGAAGGTAATGATTATGTAATGCATCCGGTAATGTGAACGTATATGAAACTGGCAAACCTTGTAAGGGCGAAAATATATCTCAATCTCTGTAATGATGGAAATAGGCCCTATAATGATAACGTTATGGTTAGCTGCCCTCAGAGGCAATTCCGTCCCAATGAGTTGTCCGTCCCTATCATAATGCTTATATCACTACTTTCATGTTGTATTCCTGTCTTACATACTCAGTACATATTTCGTACTGACGTCCTTTATTTTGTGGACGCTGCATATCGTGTTGCAGGTCCTAATAGATTGGCAGACGGAGCTTCCCTACCGCAGTAGGCCACCAGTTCAGCAGACATAGCAAGATTCATCTTTCGGTCTTGCTATAATTGGGTATGCATTTTGTATAGACGTCTTGGGCATGTCGTGGCCCTGTTCCGACGTAGGTTGCATTTTTGTATGTTTCCATAGAGGCTCAATAGACAATTGTCAGTGTATGTATAGACAACTGTTGGGCTATGTATAGTTGAATTGCCTTATCGGCAAACGTATGTACTGTGTTGTATGGCTTTGTATTGTAGCCAGTTGGCCACGTTGTGCATAAATGTATGCTTATGACATAGTATGGTATTACGGAAGGTTATCGTTATTACGGTTAACATTGTTATGCTATCACTTGCCACCCATGTGAGTATGATACACCTTATAAGTAATAAGGGAAATCAGGTGAAGGGTTCACCGGCACTCTGCGAGCAGGGTCCGGTGCCCGGTCGCGGCCCCTCCCTATGTTGGGTCATGACAAGAAGTGGTATCAGAGCAAGGTCGTGTCCTAGGAAATTGTCTATGAGCCGTGTCTAGTAGGGTCTTGGTTATAGGTGTGATGCGCGCCACATTTTATAACCAGGAGGGTACCTGACATTTAAGAATGTTACCTTCTTTCTGAAATCTAGATCGTGCTTAGAGCTAATTCGTAAGTGTTCATCTCTAATGATTGCCGTTTTTTCCTACAGCGATGCCTTCGGCTGGAAAGCAAGTTAATAGTGGACGGCTTGATATAAATGCCGGAGAGGGGACTAGTCAACTGCCCCATATGATGGAAGGCCAAAGTGAGACGCCTTCCCAGACTTCATCTACTCCTCCTCCCCCAGAAAACATTAGAGGCCGCCCAGCTTCTCCAGTCCCTTCTTCTGATGCTATAGACCAGGATATGAGGACTGCGGTGCAGTTGTTGACTAGCCTGGTAGCTTCTCAGGCTCGGAGGCAGAATGCCGGTGCTGAGAGGCCGGTCAGTACGAGGGTCCGTGACTTTATCAATCTGGATCCTCCCGTGTTTACTGGGTCTGACCCTAAGGAAGACCCACAGGATTTCATAGATCAAATACACCGCACACTGCGGGTTATGCATGCCAGTGACACGGAGGTAGTAGAACTGGCTTCTTATCGATTGAGGAATCTAGCAGTGTTATGGTATAATGGTTGGGAAAGATCTAGGGGTCCAAATGCTCCCCCACCAGTGTGGAATGAATTTTCCGAGGCGTTTCTTCGCCACTACTTGCCAGTTGAGGTACGTAGGGCCAAGGCCGACAAGTTCCTGAACCTTAAGAAAGGGAGTATGAATGTACGAGAGTACAGTATGCAGTTTGACTCTCTGGCAAGGTATGCTCCCCATATGGTAGCGGAAATGAGCGACAGAGTTCACTTGTTCGTGAACGGACTAGGACCGCACTTGATAAATGAATGTACTACGGCCTCCTTGATAGAGGGCATGGATATCTCCCGTATTCAGGCCTATGCCCAAACTATAGAGGACCGTAAACGTCAACATAGGGCGGACAGGGAACAAGAGAGGACCCAGCATAGGAGGGCAAGGGTTGCGGGGTATTCTGGTGATTCCGGAAGTAGTGTGAGGCCCCGTCCTTCGAGGAGCTCAGCACAGCCTGTGTCAATTGCCCCTCAACAGTACCAGAGCTCGCGGGCATCAAGCTCGCCATATCACAGGGCCACTAGTTAGATGAGATCCTCTATGCCTCGCTGTGTACAGTGTGGCAGGACCCATTTTGGGCCGTGTCGTCGGGATTCAAATACGTGTTACTACTGCGGACAGCCTGGTCACATGATGCGGGACTGTCCTTACAGAAGGGATGGTGGCATGGCTCACCAAACCGGATCTGTTCCTAGATCTTCCTTATCTATTCGACCTCCAGTACGAGGTCCTCAGCAGCCAGCAGTTCGTGGTAGAGGCAACAGTGCTATGCCGGGCCCGAGCAGTGTTCAAAACCGCATATATGCTCTAGTAGGCCGACATGACCTTGAGTCATCCCCAGATGTTGTTACAGGTATATTATCAGTGCTTTCCCATGATGTATATGCCTTGATTGATCCCGGATCCACGCTATCTTACGTCACACCCCTTATGGCCGATAAATTTGATGTTATACCCGAATTATTAAACAAGCCCTTTGTGGTGTCCACTCCTATCGGAGATTCTGTGGTTGCCAGGAAAGTGCATAAGGGTTGCACTGTGACAGTTTGCAATCGCCCAACCTCGGCAGATTTAATCGAGTTAGAAATGCTTGATTTTGATGTGATAATGGGATTGGACTAGTTGGCATCGAATTATGCCAGTGTTGATTGTCACACCAAGGTGGTGAAATTTCAATTCCCCGATGAACCTGTCCTCGAATGGAAGGGAAATGTTGCTACCCCTAAAGGTAGGTTTATTTCCTACCTCAAGGCAAGCAAGATGATCTCTAAAGGCTGTATCTATCACCTTGTTCGCGTCAGGGACGCAGAGGCGAAGTCGCCTGTCTTACAGACTATTCCGGTGGTCAATGAATTTCCGGATGTCTTTCCTGATGAACTTCCAGGTCTTCCTCCTGAAAGGGAAATCGAGTTTGGCATCGATGTGTTGCCCGATACTCATCCAATCTCTATTCCTCCATATAGAATGGCCCCAGTAGAATTGAGGGAGTTGAAAGCACAGTTGAAAGATTTACTGGATAAAGGCTTCATTAGGCCTAGCACTTCACCTTGGGGTGCGCCAGTCCTATTTGTACGGAAGAAAGACGGATCACTACGCATGTGTATTGATTATCGTCAGTTGAATAAGGTCACCATAAAGAACAAATATCCACTTCCCAGGATTGATGACCTATTCGACCAGCTCCAGGGAGCCAAATATTTCTCAAAAATTGACCTGCTTCTGGATATTTCCAACTAAAGGTCAAGGAGAAAGACATTCCTAAAATAGCTTTCCGAACTAGATTCGGACATTTTGAATTTCTAGTGATGTCGTTCGGGCTAACAAACGCCCCAGCTGCTTTTATGGATCTCATGAACACAGTGTTCAGGCCTTATCTCGATGTGTTCATAGTGGTATTCATAGATGATATCTTGGTGTATTCCCGCTCAGAAGCAGAGCATGTGAGTCACTTGCAAATAGCATTGCAGACTCTTCGGGATCACAGGCTATATGCAAAGCTCACCAAATGTGAGTTCTGGCTGAACTCAGTGGCATTCTTGGGCCATGTCATATTCGATGAGGGTATTAGTGTCGATACTCAAAAGATCGACGCAGTTAAGAATTGGCCAAGGCCCACTACACCATCAGAAGTCCGTAGTTTCTTGGGATTGGCAGGATATTATAGGCGGTTTGTAGAGGGATTCTCTTCTATATCCGCGCCATTGACTAAATTGACCCAAAAGGCTGCCAAATTTCAGTGGACAGACAAATGTGAGCGGAGCTTTCAAGAACTGAAGGATAGACTGACCTCCGCTCCGGTTCTTACTCTTCCCGAAGGAACTGAAGGCTATGTTGTATACTGCGATGCCTCTGGCATAGGTTTGGGGTGTGTGTTGATGCAGCATGGGAAGGTAATTGCTTATGCTTCAACACAGTTGAAGAAGAATGAGAAGAATTACCTGACCCATGATCTAGAATTGGCTGCAGTAGTACATGCTTTGAAGACATGGCGACACTATCTCTATGGTGTTCATGTCGACATCTACACAAACCATAAAAGTTTGCAGTACATATTCAGTCAAAGGGAGTTGAACTTGAGGCAACGACATTGGCTTGAATTACTAAAGGACTACGACGTTGAAATATTGTATCATCCGGGCAAGGCCAATGTGGTGGCCGACGCCCTCAGTCGTAAGTCAATGGGAAGTTTGGCACACATTGAGGCAGGCAAACGGAGTTTAACCAAGGAACTCCATCAGTTAGCCAGCATGAGAGTCAAGTTTCTAGACTCCGACAATGGAGGTGTGGTTGTATACAACACCTCTGAATCCTCTCTTGTAGCCGAGGTAAAGGCACGGCAATATGAAGATCCCGCCTTGAGGCAATTAAGAGAAGGCATCCAGCAAGGTAGAATCTTGAATTTTGAGATCGCAGGAGATGGGACCTTGAGGTGTCAAGGTCGATTGTGTGTGCCGGATATAGCAGAACTGCGAGAAAGAATCATGAAGGAAATTCACCAATCTAGATATTCCGTCCATCCTGGCTCAACTAAAATGTATCATGACACCAAGGAGCAGTATTGGTGGAATGGAATGAAGAAGTCGATAGCAGAATTTGTGGCGCAATGTCCTAATTGTCAACAGGTGAAGGTAGAACACCAGAAACCAGGAGGATTGCTTCAAAGTATAGAAATTCCTACATGGAAATGGGAGGTGATTAACATGGACTTTATTGTCGGATTACCTCGCACGGGTCGCAAGTTCGACTCCATTTAGGTGATAGTTGATCGCCTTACCAAGTGTGCTCATTTCCTACCTGTTAAGACAACCTACACAGCTGAAGAATATGCAAAGCTGTATATCAAGGAAATCGTTAGACTTCATGGGGTGCCAATGTCCATTATATCGGACAGAGGAGCCCAGTTTATAGCTAACTTCTGGAAATCTTTCCAGAAAGGTTTGGGTACGCAGGTGAATCTCAACACAGCTTTTCACCCACAGACTGATGGGCAGGCTGAGCGTACCATTCAAACATTGGGGGATATGTTGAGGGCATGTGTTTTAGATTTAAAAGGAAGTTGGGATGACCACCTTCCACTGATATAGTTTGCATATAACAACAGCTATCACTCTAGTATAAAAATGGCCCCATATGAGGCATTGTATGGGAGAAAGTGCAGATCACCGATTGGGTGGTTTGAAGTGGGTGAAACTGAATTATATGGCCCAGATTTGGTTCACCAAGCAGCTAAAAAAGTAAGAATAATACAGGGACGATTGAAGACTGCACAAAGCAGGCAAAAGTCCTATTCCAACGTTCGGCGTCGTGATTTAGAATTTCAAGTTGGTGACTGGGTGTTCCTGAAAGTCTCGCCAATGAAAGGAGTCATGCGTTTCGGGAAAAAGGGTAAATTGAGCCCCATTGGTCCTTATCAAGTCCTCCACCGAGTTGGAAAAGTTGCCTACAAGTTGCAACTGTCGTCCGAAATGGATTTGTCCATCCGGTATTCCATGTGTCCATGTTAAGAAAGTGTATCGGAGACCCTTCCCGGGTCGTCCCTATCCAAGACATCCAAATCACCGAGGACCTAACATATGAGGAAATGCCAGTGGCCATATTGGACCAGCAGGTCCACAGGCTAAGAGCTAAAGATGTGGCTTCGGTAAAGGTGTTGTGGAGAAATAAGAATGTAGAGGAAATGACATGGGAAGCCGAGGAAGAGATGAGAACTAAATACCCATATCTGTTCCCAGAGGTAGATGGCAATGGTGACGCCAAGGAGGCGCAGAACGCATCGGAGGACGAAATGTTTTCCTGAGGTAAATCGGAAGCTCATAATTATCTTTCATTTAATGCTAGAATTGTGGCGTCCGAACGAAGCCTTTGAAAGCTAAGACCCCTCCCCCTGTAATATTATCATTCCTAGACCCAAACATTCGGGGACGAATGTTCCTAAGGGGGGGAGAATGTTACAACCCGTAGAAATATGTTCATTTAATTACGCTAAATGGGGTAGTTACGTAAAAAGTACCAGGAGCTCGGGAAATGGTTTAAATTTTGAAGGAAAACAAAAGTAGCAAAATGCGGTCAAAATGCGGACCGCATAACACATATGCGACCGCAGAATTGACAGGTTCCATCGCAGAGTGGAACAGAACCCTGGGCTGGGAGATTGTCAAAAATGCGACCTATAAATGCGATCGCAAAATGGACACCCACCATCGCAGAGTGAGGCAGAACACTGGGCCAAACTGATGTCCGAAATGCGACCAGAATGCGATCGCATTTTGGAAATGCGAATCGCATTTCTGGCCCTTCTACGTCGCATAGTGCGACAGATTTTCTAGGGCAGAATTTGCGACCAAAATGCGGACCGCATACCCTTTCTGCAACGGGTATGCGATCGCATTTTGGACATTTTCAGGTCCGTGGCCTTTTACCCCTAGGCCTATATAAGGGACCCCAAACCCATCCCTTCTTCATTTTTCTAATTTCCCAGCAAGAGTAAAAAGCTCCAAAGACTTCTCTCAAGCCCTAGCATCAAAGCCACCAAATTCCCCTCTTCCAAACCCTAGGTTGAAGGTTAACGGAAGTAAACAAAGGAATTGAAGAACATAGAGGGTCAATAGCTGAATCCCTGCTCCTTCGACAAACCCCATTTGTGGACAAAGACCTAGAAATTGAAGGAATCAAGGAAGGAGGCTGAATAATTCGCATGCAAGGTAAGTTACTACTCCCTTTCATGTGGTTTTCCCCCAAACGTTCATGGTAGGTGGGTTATGTGCGTATGGGAACTTAAAATAGAAATAAGAGCTGCAGAGTCAAATAAATTAAGTTAAACAACAATGAACCATGAACATTGTGGGTTGTAAATAGGTTGCATGTGTTGTACATACCCTTAATGAAGTTTAGGGGAAGAAGGAGTGTAGAGAATCACTACACGAAATTTGGGAATTTTGGTTAAATATAGCTATCAAGCGTAGTAAGTAACCATTAAGCTATTCTTTAATTGTAGATTAAAGAATTGTGACGAATTGCGTAGCCAAGAGCCGACGCAATAAGCACCAGGTATGTAAGACTATATCGTTCTTTCTTTTGCACGATTCCTATTGAGTACAATGCCACAAATGAGCCCTAAAGATTACTCTACTCTTAGAAGCTAGTATTGCGTATGTTGTTCTCCCCTTCATGAAAAGATTATCCTTGCTTCGTAGCAATAATGTTGATGGAAGTCTTTGAGTCCTATTATTATGTCGATAAAAAAAAAAGATGTTCTTAATTATATGAGCAAGAAGGGTAATGAATGTAACAAGTCATGAACACAAGTCCTAAGTAAGCTTGCAATGTAATACGTGTGTTGTGTTGTGTGTATGATTGAATTCTTCTGACCGCGCCTAGCAAAAAGGCCGGGTATGTTGTGACCGCGCCTAGTAAAGGCCGGGTATGAGCCCACAGAGGCAGATGATAAGGAGCCCACAGAGGCAGATGATAAGGAGCCCACAGAGGTATATGATAATGAGCCCACAGAGGCGTACGATGATGATGAGCCCATAGAGGCGTACGTGATTGTATGTGGTTGTGTGTGATTGTATGTGATTTTACATGGTAAGTTCATGTAATTGGTTACGGTATCATTAAGTGAATATGAAAATGACAAGCCCACAGTGGCGCAGGAAGTGGTCGAAGGTAATGATTAGTAATGCATCCGGTAATGTGAACGTATATGAAACTGGCAAACCTTGTAAGGGCGAAAATATATCTCAATCTCTGTAATGATGGAAATAGGCCCTATAATGATAACGTTATGGTTAGCTGCCCTCAGAGGCAATTTCGTCCCAATGAGCTGTCTGTCCCTATCATAATGCTTATATCACTGCTTTCATGTTGTATTCCTGTCTTACATACTCAGTACATATTTCGTACTGACGTCCTTTATTTTGTGGACGCTGCATATCGTGCTGCAGGTCCTAATAGAATTGCAGACGGAGCTTCCCTACCGCAGTAGGCCACCAGTTCAGCAGACATAGCAAGATTCATCTTTCGGTCTTGCTATAATTGGGTATGCATTTTGTATAGACGTCTTGGGCATGTCGGGGCCCTGTTCCGACGTATGTTGCATTTTTGTATGTTTCCATAGAGGCTCAATAGACAATTGTCAGTGTATGTATAGACAAGTGTTGGGCTATGTATAGTTGAATTGCCTTATCGGCAAACGTATGTACTATGTTGTATGGCTTTGTATTGTAGCCAGTTGGCCACGTTGTGCATAAATGTATGCTTATGACATAGTATGGTATTACGGAAGGTTATCGTTATTACGGTTAATATTGTTATGATATCACTTGCCACCCATGTGAGTATGATACACCTTATAAGTAATAAGGGAAATCAGGTGAAGGGTTCACCGGCACTCTGCGAGCAGGGTCCGGTGCCCGGTCGCGGCCCCTCCCTAGGTTGGGTCGTGACACATATTCCTGTAAAACATCGTCAACGACACTAGGCAAGAGGTGAACGTTAGTAATAACTTCATCATTAGAACTCAAGAAAACACCCTTATGAACTAGACAAACACCCTTAGCTTTAGCCGTCTCTTTCAGCTCTCGCATGCGTTTGTAATCATTACTAACCTGTTGCGGTGTTAAGGGCTTAAGTACGTAACTCTTGCCCTCCAGCTTGGCTGTATATGTGTTGGCCCTTCCATCATGATCAACATATCTATCAAACTGCCAAGGCCTGCCCAATAGTAAATGGCACGCCTACATAGGCACCACATCGCACAAGATTTCATCCTGATAAGCTCCCACCTTGAACTTAATGAGTGCCTGCCTTACTACCTTTAATTCACCACATTCACTCAACCACTGCAATCTATAAGGACGGGGATGTTTCCTCGTAGGTATACTAAGTTGAGTCACAAACGTGTGGCTTACTACATTAGCGCAACTTCCGGAATCTATTATCATCGAGCACACCTTTTCTGTTACAACCCGTAAAACTTGTACATTAAAATACACTGTGAAATAGCTCACATATGAGGACCCAAGAACCCGAAAAATGGTTTACAGTTAAGAAAAAGAACAAAGGTGTCGCATAGCTAGATATGCGGACCGCAAAGCACAAATGCGGACCGCATATCCAGCATCAGGGTCGCAAACTGCGACAGAGTTCTGGGCTGAAATGGTGTCAAATATGCGGTCAGTATGCGAATCGCGTAACGCTAATGCGGACCGCAAACATGACACCCTCCATCGTAGAATGGAACAGAGTTCTGGGCTGACTCAATGTCTAAAATGCGACCAGAATGCGATCGCATTGTTGAGAATGTGAACCGCAAATCTGGCCCTTATGTGTCGCATAATGCAACAGATTTCTAGGGTGAGATTTGCGACTAGAATAGGAACCGCATACCCTGTTTGCGGTGGGTATGCGATCGCAAACCTGAAATTTGTCAGGTACATGTGCCACTTATTGCCAGGCCTATAAAAGGGACCCAAACCCGTCCCTTCTTCATTTTTCTAAGTCCCAGCATAGTAGAGAGCCCCAAACGACCCCTCTCAAAGCCCTCACCTCAAAACAACCAAATCCCTCTCTTCCAAACTCTAAATTGAAGAAGGGACGCGAGAAATTGAATAACTAAAGGAAACCCTAGCTGAGTTTCCCCCTCCTACAAACTCCACTGGAGGCAAGGACCTAGATATTGAGGAATCAAAGAAGAGGGTCAAATAGTTCACATGCAGGTAAGCTACTACTCCCTTTCATGTGGTTTTCCCTTAAACATTCATGATAGGGGGTTTCATGTCTGTAAGAACTAATGGGAGTATGACTAGAAGCCATGAAGTCGAAATAAGTGGGGTTAAACGGAATGGGTCATGCTTATTAGGGGTTGTAATTGGGTTGCATGTGCTGTAAATACGTTTAAAGGGTTTAGGGAAGGAAGGGTGTATAAAACCACCACATGAATTTAGGAGATTGTGGTTAATGATAGCTATCACGCGTAGTGAGTAATCATTGAGCTATTCTTTAATTGTAGATTAAAGAATTCTGGCAAATTACGTAGCTTGAGAACCGACGCAATAAGTACCAGGTATGTGAGACTACACCGTTCTTTCTTTTGCACGATTCCTATTGAATACAATGCCATGAATAAGCCCCATAGAACATTCTATTCTTAGAAGCTAGTGTTGCTTATGTTGTTCTTCTCCCTACGGAATGATTATCCTTGTTTCATGGTAACAACGTTGACGGAAATCCTTGAGTCTCATAACTATCATGTTAAAAAGGGTATTCTTAATTATATGAGAAAGAAGGGATAATAAATGTAACAAGTCGAGAACACAAGTCATGAATAAGCTCGCAAGGTATTACGTGTATATATGTGTGTGTAGGATTGAATTCATATGACCACGCCTGGTAAAGGCCGGGTATGAGCCCACAGAGGCATATGTTATGACCGCGTCTTGCAAAGGCCGGGTACGAGCCCACAGAGGCATATGTTATGACCGAGCCTAGTACGGCCGGGTAGGGCATGCTATGAGACAATAAAGAGCCCATGGAGGCGTATGTGATTGTGTGGTACGTGTAGGCAAACGGTTTTGGTAACAGTAAGTGTATATGGAAATGACAAGCCCACAGAGGCGCTGATAGTGGTTTAAGGTAACGATTACACAACGCATCCGGTAGAAATAAATGTATTTGAAAATGGCAAACTCACAAAGGGTAAAAGTATAATGTTGTAATGATGGAAATAGGCAATATAACAACGATGTAATAGAAGTATGTAATTGGATATAAATATTACTACGTGTCGTGGTTAGCTGCCCTCAGAGGCAATTCCGTTGCTGCAAGTTACATGTTTCTATCCTGATGCTTATATTACTGCTCTTATATTGTGCTTCCTGTCTTACATACTCAGTACATTTTCCGTACTGACGTCCTTTATTTGTGGATGCTGCATATCGTGCTGCAGGTCCTAATAGATTGACAGACGGAGCTCCCCCACCGCAGTAGGCTACCAGTTCAGCAGACATAGCAAGATACATCCTTCGGACTTGCCACATTTTTGTATGCATTTTGTGTAGACATTTTGGGCATGTCGGGGCCCTGTTCCGACATAGGATGTTTAATGTCTGTTCTTGTAGAGGCTCACTAGATAATGTCAGTAGTGTATAGACAAATGTTGGTTATGTATGGACAGGTGTCCGGATGTGTACACGTTTTGTAAATCTCATGCCTAAAACACAATAATGCGTTCCATGGATATATGTATGTATGTATGTGCACGAAGTGTGTCTCCAATAAAAAGGCCCAATTAAATGATCTTTTTGTTTGAAATAATAAGAAAGAAAGCAAAGAAAATAAGTTAGCTATGACGAAGTGTTTGCCGGTACTCTGCAAGCAGGGCCCGGTGCCCGTGTCGCTGGCCCGCCGGGCGGGTCGTGACAGGGACCCAAAATCCTAAGGACTAAGGAGAAAGGATTGGTCTTCTCCAAACTAAAGTGGAAAAGCTTCTAAAATTTCCTTATCTCTTCAATTTCGAAATTCTTCTTAATTTCACTACTTCTAATTAGTAATTCTTAGGTAATTTCCCTACTTAAGTAATTACTAATCTTTGAGCTTGTAGGACCTCGTGCTAAAACTCAAAATTTCCACTTTCGTAGATAATTCTTGGCTTCTTGTGCTCACTTAAAAAGCTGTCCGCCTATCGAGTCGCATAACTTCACTCACCCCGAAGAAAACTATTGATCTTGTGAACTTGAAAGGTCGCTAAGGAACTTGGTCAATTAGAGGAAGCCAATTTGAAGACAAGTGTGAAATCCTATCCAAAAATTTGAGTGAACCCGAGAGTCATTCAAAAAGTGAGAGCGAGAATTTTAACTAACTTTAACATACTCTCTAGTATTGTTACTTTTGCAGGTACATGGCTACGGAAGGAGAAAAGGTTGTGACGTACATTACTTTGGCCGACCTCTTGGTCGAAGTAAGGGCACTTAGCACCCGAATAGAGAACATGGAAAGACCCCCTAGCAATCCAAAGCACGCCGGAGAAGGAACTAGTGACGGTTTCACCGTTAGACCCGAGCAGTTCGTGGAGTTAGCTCGCCAAAACGAGCAGAGGGATGGAGGTGCTCAAAATGTCAGGACCACGAGGATTCCCCGGGGTGTCATGCCACCATTAATGCCAGCCCGGAGAAACATAGCACCCGTAGGGAATATGAGAGCAGCCTGAGAGGATGATCAACCCGAGTTCGACGAATTTGAAGATGATGATTTGGGGCCACGGAATCCAAGAGTTGGACAGAGGAATGGAGGCCGAGACTACGTGGGAAGACGTGGTTATGATCATGGTCCGAGAGGGAGGCTTAGAGGTTTTGGTGGAAGGAACTTAGAGTATGACTTTGATGAGCATGTTGAGCATTATGAGGACTTCCAACCAATCTTACCAAACCGAGGGGGCCGAGACCATGTCCGAGACAGTGGGTTGAACAGCGTCAAGGTTAATATCCCTGCTTTCAAAGGAACTAGTGATACCGATTGTTAGAATGGAAGCGTCAAGTTGAGCGGATATTTGAAATTAATGATATGTCTGAAAAGAAGAAGGCTACATATGCCATTGCTGCTTTCGAGTCCTATGCTTCGACTTGGTGGGAGGCTGAGAAAAGATCCAGAGATAGAAATAACCAACCGGCACGCATAAGATGGATAGAATTGAAGCAAATAATGACTCGTAAATATGTGAACCCACGGCACAAGCAAGAACAGTTACGGAAGTTGTATGATTTGAAACAAGGGTTGAAGTCCGTGGAGGAATACTATGATGACTTTGAGAAGATTCGTCTATCACTTGACATGGAAGACGAAGAAGAAGAAGAGGCTATTATCCGATTCAAGAATGGGTTGAATAATGATATCTCCAATCAGTTGAGGCTACATGTGTTCATTGCTCTTCATGATGTGTTCTTAGCTGCCCTTGAAGCCGAAAGATGATTAAAGAAAGCCGGGCAGCTCGATATAGAGGGGGTTCCGATTCTACTATCATACGTCGAAACAAAAAGTGGAAGACGCCGAACACTAGGGTAGCAAGCCAAAACCAAGAGCCTAAGAAGCTAGCCCAAGCTACGGGACCTGGGGTTGACCTAAGGGGTCCGGAAGTAATTCTAAGACTCAACTCAATTCTCCTAATGCATCTTCTTTTCAGTGCCACAAATGCAAAGGCTATGGGCATTTCGCTAAGGATTATCCAACACGGAGGACCATGTTAATTCTTGATGAGTGGAAAACTGCATTCAAGACCAAGTTTGGTTTATATGAATGGTTGGCGATGCCTTTTGGTCTCTCCAACGCACCTAGTACGTTCATGCGATTAATGAATCATGTGCTTAAACCGTTTCTTAATAAGTTTGTGGTTGTCTACTTTGATGATATCCTGATTTATAGTAGAAGTTTAGATGACCATGTTGATCACCTAAGGCAAGTGTTTGAAGTATTAAGAGCTGAAAAATTATATGTTTATTACAAGAAGTGTGCCTTTTATGTAGAGAAAGTTGTATTTCTAGGATTTGTTGTAAGTGTTAATGGTGTTGAAGTAGATGCATCTAAGGTAGAAGCTATTAGGGACTGTGATGCAATATTAAACGCGGAAACAAGAAAACAAAAGATAGAAGTAAGACGCTCAATGAACTATCAAGACAACAAGTAGAAACTAGTCTACTTACCTTCTTGATGAAGTCACGGAGTACCTATACTATACGAACAACCCTCAAGACAACAATGGTCTTGCAAACTGTTCGATCAAACA